>CABEEJ010002760.1:58678-101224 GCA_901482245.1 Timema douglasi
AAATAACAAAAAAAAAAAAAAACTTGAAGCTATTTCAATCTTTTCAATATATTTTATTCACTTTAAATATTTAATTGTAGTAATTTTTATTTACATTATTTAATAAATATGTACGGTTTTGAATATTTCGCTAATCTACATTAACATCTGGAGACATAAGTTTTTTAAATATTTTAACTTCAAATGCATTATTTGCATATAGCTTCAAATGGATGATATATACTTGCATCGGTGGTCACGCCAGTTAAACGTCAGGATCTTCTGGTCTAGTTTGTCAGTGTTAAGTAGATCAGCATTCGAATTCTAGCTCAATATATAAAATGTGGTCTCTACTATGGTCACCCACATACCCTTCACTCAAATGCTGATACATTTACTTTAAATTATATCTTACTCCTCCCTCAACCACTAGCGTGAATAAAATGTAAATAATCCATCCAAGTTTTAAGATGTACTAAAAAAAAACAAGTATAAAGTATCAAACATGTTTAAATATACAATATGTTTCATTCACTCTAGGGCTCTGAGTGCTTCTCATAAACCAATCACATCCATTAGTTTGAAAGCTATAAGGGAAACTCAGGGGCTGGGAGCTAGCGAAACATACTGTAGTTTGAGGCTCGCAAACGCCCTGAGTTTATCATTCTTGGCCCTTTGACAAATTTGAGTTTATGGCCTTAAAAAAAATTCGTCCACCGAAGCGGCTAAACATGGAAATAATAATTTTAAATATTCTCTACTCCGATCATCTTACTTTTGTATCCGACATGTTTATAAAACGCTTACCTTTTTAGAGACAAAAGCAATTTTTGCACAAAATGCAATAAATTAACTCTATAATATATATATATCTGTAATATCAACAACACATGTTTCTAAAATTTACACTCATATGTTGATACGTATTGCGATTCATTTGATTTAAATCATGGTTTAATAAATGTAATTCACATAAATGGCTGAAAATATCTAGTTTCAAAAATATTCGCCACTATATATTTATATAAGTTATATATTCTGTCTCCCAACATAAACTCATTTTACAAATATGAATGTTAAAAATTACTTAAATAACACGTTTATATGTAAACACTATCAAATAAAGTTTGATATTAATAGGCTTACATCCACACACACACACACACAATACACACACACATTTTAATACGATGAAAGGTAGCAAAATTGAAGTGTTATCTATACTTTTACACATATTTATCGCCTTTTTTACACAAATAAATTAAATATTTTTGTTTGACAAAAGAATATAGTAAATATATTTTTATAGTCCAATGAAATATCTCAAATATATTCTCAACACCATAATAACAAAACAAGCATTTAAAATATTATTTTATCGATAAAATAGGGGAACTCTCTTTAAAACATCGGATTGTATGATTTTATTTGACTAAATAGTGTAAAAATATATAACTATAGAACTAACTACCCACATCGTTGGTCGCATGGTATAATCGGGTCACTCGTGTTAGACTAGATTGACGGTGACGTGGAGACCAAGGTTTGAATCCCAGTAGGCTGTATTGAGCGATAAGTTCTTACAAAATGCTACCTTCCTCATATCTTATTATTTAGATTGAAAAATGACACATGGGCCCGGGAATTGATCCCGGTACCTTTGGCTTAGTATGCCAATGAAATGAGTTATCAAAGATTCATCCAGTACCCAGGGTCATTCTTCACTCATATTTTAAGGTAGTGTGTGTGATGGACGTGTGGAAATCTTCAGCTACATATGATTGATTAATTAGGATTACAAGATAGCGCAGCCAATATTACATTGACAATGGTACGAATGTGTATATCATGATGGAATAAATAGCTATGCTAATATATTTGTTAATTTCTGTTGCAAAATAATAAATTTAGATATAATCACGAGATTGTTAGCGTGGGTTACAATAACCTGATCAAATGGGACATTCTTACTACTTAAAAGAAACAATGGAATGGTTTTATTAAGAAAATCTACGATTGGAGCAATGTGACTTATATAATTAGTTATGTTATTATATCTCGCGTATTATTCAATTACTACAAATTAATTTTTATTTTGGAATTTAATGTGAAAATGTTTTCGTTCATTCTTTCCCTTTCCTCCTAATATTTTTGAGCTAGGTGCGACCATGACACCATCGACTTATAAATAACAGAATATTTTTCAAACAACACATAAAATTATACAATCGTTTGGATATATTAAAAAAAACAACTAAATGTTTGCTTTATCCTAAATTGTTCATCCAAGTTAATCGTTTAAATATTACATCACTTAGATCCATCACGCATAAACTGAAAAAAAAAAAAAAAAAAGCAGAAGCACTTCACAATACATTACATTTAAATGCTGATCCGTATTCAAGGGCACGTTTTCATGTTCTTGTGTTCTAGTTTCAATAGTCCTACATATGGATTACATTAATCCATACCATGGCATGACAATGATTTGAAACCAGGAACATTTTTTTTTGCTCCTATCGGAACTGGTTGTCCCATCGACGGGGCTTAGAGCCTGAAAAGGTGATCAAGCAATTTCTCCCACTTCCGGGACTATCGACATATGTGTGTATGTTTATATGAGTGGAATGGAATGAAAAGGGAAGGGGGGGGGGTATTAGCGTGCCCAGGTTAATCCCCCCTTCGGAATCCGCCAGGCGTAAACCACAGTTCTAGCTATTCATTGATTAGGGAAAAGGGAGGGGGGGGGCTATACGACCCCATGGGGTAATTGATAACCCGATTCCCTCTTTCTACCCCCACCCTTTTTGAGTTTTAAATGTGTATTGATTACTTAAATTTAAAAAAAAATATTGGTAGGTTCATAGGCTCTCTTGATATGATTCTGAGGGAATCATATTATATGTTACTGGCTGGTGGAGTCTGGATGCACGAATAATGTGCCTGACTTGAGGATGATTTTTAATCCCAGTTGACAGTTGTTTTACACTCTATCTGGAGGTGAATTTCTGAGTAAAGTTCTATTTTAATACTAAGAACATCTTAGAAAGTACAAATATATTTAATATCTGGTGTTAATATTTATAACATCTTGCTATTTTGCTGGTGTTATATTTAAATATATTTATAATGTATATCAAATGTGACAACAGCAGATCATAATATGACGAGAAGGTAGATCTAGTAACATTTCTAGCTGTCAGATAAAAAAGGTTATTTTTATGAAAATTTTACTGTAGTATTTCCTCTTGAAGATGTTGCCTACCTGTGACGTAATGGCAGGTCAAGGTAGATTTCCTATGTTAGTGAATTTACGTTTTATTCAACGAGTTTTAAAGCTATAACGTTCAAACAAAATCCATAAATTCTTAAATATTTCTTTAAAAAAAAGTCTTATATTGTCACAAAATTATTATTTCTATCTTGAATTAGTTTATTAAACTTTTTTATATATAAATACTCTACAATTTGGGCTATCTGGCTTGGTCACGAAAATGTCTTGCAGTAGTCTTTATGTCAGGATGTAGATTAAAAATATCCTTGGTAACAAATGTATATCTAAAATGGGGGAAAAAAAAAAAGTTTTAAAAGTAAGTCAATGTTTTCAAGCCTCAAATAGTATAGGTGCTGTGTAAACTCGTCAGAGAAAGAGAGGAAGTGTTATCAGCAGATAAATAAGTGATCTCATTTTCTTTCCTCTATTTCTATTTCGTACTTTGGTGTCCAAGTGCGAAGTGTTTAGATTGCTTAGGTGACCAGGTTAAGATGCAACCGGCTTCCCCAAATTAGCTTTGGAATCTTTTGGTTGACAACGTCGTTAATATTCAACCTCATTCTTCCATATTTTCTTGTTGTACCTTACGCCTTACTACCCGTTATAGATATACACACGTTTACATTAATGGGGTGGGGACAAGGAAAGTATAATTCAAAGAAATAGTTGTCGAGTTATCTTAATGTACAAAAAAATAAAACAACATTTAGAGGAGTAAAAACACCTCCAGGCCACCAAGCAAGAATTTAAACCCTAACCTCCCAGTCACCAATAAACCAGACTAGACGATACTAGTGCCTTTGTCCACATTTCATTAATATTGGGTTTCAGGTGAAGAGGGATACTTTATTTAAAAATGTTTTTCCAATCTCATTCCTCCCAAATGAGGGTATATTTCCTCAAATTCTGACTACCACCGTTAATGTAAATGTACTGATAGCACGGATGGGTGGTAACACTCGGTGAAGAAATACAAAAAAAAAATGAAAGCAACAATAAAAGTAAAATTCTACATAATAGATGAAGAAGCTTCAGTAGTCAAATGGTTTAAATCGTAACTCATGCATTAGACTAGACTGCAGATGATTGGGAGGTCAGGTTTCGTATCCCGTTTGAGTGTACTGTGAGTGGTTTTCCCCTAAATGATTTTACACTCTCCTTACACGCAAATTTGGGTACACTTTCTTTAAAATCAACCTTCTTCATCTTTAACACACTAGCATATTTAGCTCATAAGAGTGAAACCCGAAATGGTACGAAGACGTGGTTACAAAAGAAAAAAAAAGTATCATAAGCTATCTGGTATCGAAGAGGGAACTATATTACAAAAAAGGGGAGAAACAACAATAATCCTTCCATCCAGTTGTATCCCGCGAGATTGGCCGTTAAATCGATCCTGTTGTCACTCTGTCTTGGTTCATGTACACCGATTAGTAGATCATTCTGATCACTGAGCCAAGTAATTAAGCCGAGGAAACTAAGCTAATGTCCTAACGCGGTTCGTTTCAATTGTTTCGAAACATAAACCACTTTTATTCGAGTGTGCTTACTAAACTTTTTTTCTCCATTATTAAGTGCCACGGAAACGTTTGGACGGACATGATTTATATTGACTTCTTTTTTTTTTTGGGGGGGGGGGGGTNTAGTGGGCCGACAATTTGATGGATTTATGATTTTATGTTGTTTTTTTTTAAGTATTGGACTAACGTAGTATTTAACTGGAATTTAATACAAGTGTGCACCTTACCAACATTCTGCTACAAGGTTTCTACAGTCAATATTACTAATGTTTAGCCGAACCGAGCTATATTTGTTCTTAAAAAGAGGGTTTTGCGTTAAATTTTACTTCTGTAAACATTTTAAAATAATGAATTAAATAGACAATCTATTATATTTTCTTAATCACGTTTCTAACTGCATCAAAATATAATATTCTTTAAATTTGAAAATGGTAATTGAACATTGGAATAGAACACGTGACTTTCAACCTTGTACAACAACACCCTTACCACTGAGCTATCCAGGAGTTAATCTGTGGTCAGGACAATTCTTCACTAACATTTTAAGGCATAGTCTGTGATGGATGTGAGGAAATCAGCAGCTACATATGAATAATCATTTAATATCAGGTGCTATCAGATAACTAGGTCACCTTTTAAAATACTGTTTTGTGTATTTTTAAACATATTTTGTACAGTTTTTCTAAGGAAAATATATTCTAATGACTGCAGTGGTTTGTAATCTTAACCTATTGTTTTTTTAATATTTCAACAACGAGATCACACGTGTCGTTAGTCACGCGGACCAAACGTCAGGATCTTCTAGTTTGATTCGCCAGTGACGTGGAGGCCGGGGCTCGAATCCTGGCTGTGTTTACTGAGGAGTGTTTACATACATAGCTTCCCATTCTCTCTTTACGCAATTGTGGTTACATATCCACTTAATTACACTTTCCAAGTACACCCTTCTTTCAGTGTAATTAAATGCTGGTAGCCAGAACGGTGAATGAAAGAATTTAGAACCGAGTTCATGGTATTGACTGGTAAACCCAATGGGAAGAGAGACCTAGACGCTAATCACGTTAATGTGTTAGGAATGAAGAAGGTTGAATTTAGATTATGTGCACTCGCATTTGCGTGAAAGTGGAGTAAAGTAAATACCCTCCGTACTCCCAACCCAATTAGGAATTGAAATACGATCTCCCCGTCATATGTGGTCTTGCCTGTTGTGAGGGTGACGCCTTAGATCATGTAGGCACAGAATAGTTTTTTTTCGATTGAAACTGCAAAAATACAGCCTTTTACTAATAATCCCTGTCATCCCATCTTAACGTATATGCATGTAGCCAACCAGTAACATATAGCACGATGGAGGGAAACAAAACCCTAGAGCTAACCATTAGTAAAACCGAAATATCGCAAAAAATATTTTGGGGATTTTTTACTTAACACATTAGTATTAGAATCAAAATAATTATAGACCCACCTCAGTGGCGTAGTTGGCTAACGCGCTAGTCGTGTTGAGCTCGACTACTAAGGATGGGGAGATCGAGGTTTGGATCTCGGTCGGGTGAACAATTCCTATTCCATTAGCGTAAATAGTACTTAAAGCATATAAACCGAACAGGTAGTAAGGAGCGGTGCTAAATAATAATAATAATAATAATAATAATAATAAATAATAGAATAATTTTAAGGTCCATTATAGAATTTTTGAATGTATTATTTACTTATATCCATTACTGTTTCCAGCCCATGGTATGAGTCAGTTTTTTATTCAAACCATATATTTTTCCACTACCGGCTGGTTAATCCCGTCGTAGCTTCATATGCCTTATAAATTATAAGTTATAATCTAACATAAGACATCACCGTCGGTGACATGCAACAGCGTGACCGCAAACTGTCAGTGCTGAGCACTCCTGGGAACAGATGTCCCAGGGCGGTTTCTGGGTCGGTACCGATAACCACTCCGAACCCCCTTCCTCGAAGGGAGGGTTGATATGGTTCAGGCCAGATACCTATGGAGGCGAGAATTAACTCCTCCTCTTCCATTCACTCAATGGTGGGACCGGCACTGGGGAGTGTGACTCCCACCTATCCAGGGTAGTAACGGGAGCTACAGCTTCTTTGGTGATGACTGACAGCTGAAGTTCTTTGAAAAGCTACCAGACCAAATTATGTATCCCTACGTCGAACCATATGATCCGCGAAAACATGTGTTTAGCAGTTGCCACTTATGACAGTCAAAATTTAGGTATGTACCTAAGTGTTGACTGTCAGAAGGGAGCTGTGAGCTGTCAGTCAGCACCAAATAAGCCACGGGGCTACTGTAGTTCCCTTCCGCTTACAGAAGTGACCTTGCAATCTTCACTCTTTCCGGTTTGTACGGGAATGGGATCGTGCCCATCACGTGGGGGAAAGTAAATCTCCCACTCTTCGTGCGTACGAGTGGAGGTGCCCATGTTCTTGCCCACGCACTACTAACTGTCCGGGCTAGCACCGGAGCTCTAAATCGGCTCACCGCACCACCGACGAGGCCGAGCCCCGAAGGCCCATAGGCCCAGGAGCCCAGGCCCGAAGGCCCAGAACCCCACCCATGCAATCATTCGTGGACGATTAAACCCACTGCCCCACAGAGTCCAGCTCATTTAACTGGGCCACCGCGGATGACGGGGGCATCAGCCCAGCCCTGTGTACTACTTATAACGGAAGTAGTCAGACGAAAACATACTAGTCCGCAGGAGCCACCAGCAGCTCCCATGTAGGTGACACTAAAGTGACCTTTGGCACGGGAACTAACTTAAGACTAGGATAGGCACAACATCCAGTCCCCAGCTGCCAATTTATCAATGTTAAAGTGTAAACCCCCACATTTCACTAATTAATATTTTTTTCCAGCCATGCCAGAAATCGAACCTAGGACCCTTTGCTCAGTAAGTGTACATGCTACTGACTGGGCTAAGGTGTCAGATGTATTGTACGTAAACTAAAACGAAATTGTATATTTTATTGAAATTGATTACTTAGTCCATTATATGATAAATGTGATTATTTACGTTGATTTTAATTAGAATCGACGTTATGCAAACAATACATATTTTTATTTTGTGGTGGACCACATTTTTCTTTGCTTGAAATCACCAAAAAATTAGTACCATGTGCACTATTATAAATTTATTCTTTAATATCCTTATAACAAATACAAATTTCCAGTCCTTAACAATTATTCTCCACTAAAGACTGTTGGTGAAGAATAAGTAACATATATGTGTTAGATCGGGTATAGCTATACCCAAAAGCAAATATTTAAAATTTAAGAATTTAAAATTTAGCCATAATTTTTCTAGAATTCTTAAGTTGAAGTACTTATTTTTTAACAATTTTTAACCTAAAAATACTTTTTATTCATCAAATTTTAATAGCAAAATCCTAATTTTTTATCCATCACAAATCAGGGCTTCTTCTAATCGCTCGTTCTGATCTCGATCCAAAGGTGAAACAAGGAGAACCCGCTGAGGACATCGCTCTGATGGTCCAGACCCACGCTGACAACATGTCCTTCTTCGGCCACGAGATCCCAGACCTTCTGGACGTCCTCAACTCTTCCTACGCCCTGCACACCAACCAAACCAACGACATCGTGGAACTTCAGGAGCGTCTCACTAACTCTACTGCTTTCACAGACATAGTCACCGGGGCGTTGGCTGGTCTACTGGAGGCCAAGATGTCGTGGCTTCAGCTCAACGAGGTAAAAACAGGAAGATTATCTCGGCCAGGGTGTAGGAGTAGTTGACGGGGGAAAGTTTTGCTAGTGAAAACCTCACTTAAAAATTGAGATGGACGGCAAAGGTGCCTACTTATATTGAGACACCATCTGATTAATTAGTTAAAGAGAAATGCAGTTTCGGATCAAATTTCCTTGCGCATGTTCTAAGGACACCACTTTCGGCAGCTTGCTATGTATCATAAAGAAAGCAAATTTAATTTCTTATAACGCCATAAGCTCATTTTATCCCTAACCTTCCTACCTCCCAATTCTCCCTATCCTAAAAAAAGAAAAAAATTCCTGCTCACATGATCGTCCACAATCACTCACATTCTTTTATCGGATACACACACATGTTTGGTCTTTTCCCTCTAAATTATGACTGTCCACAGTGAAATGTTGAATTACGTTACTCTGTGAATGTATGGACACTCTTATGACACGCAGCTGTCCCAACTGCTGGGAGATAATTTGAAACAACTAATTAAATAAAAACGTGTTTATCATTCTCGCTCCAAAAGTAGTTGTGGTCTCGTGTAAAATGATCTCTAGATGTAGATTTGATCAACGAAATAGCACAAAACCTCTGAACTGTCGCTGAGCTTTGCTAAAATCACTGTGATCTGGACAAGAAAATAAAGTTGACTTGATTGGTCCTTAGCTTAATAAGGACAACAATTTTTTTTCCTGATTGGTTGAATTCAAGAGTAACTTAAAGGTACGGACGGATGCCCAAAGAGGGTGCGATTGTGTGAGCTGTTACAAACTGACTATGATGACGGGGGGAATGATTGTATACCTTTCGGTATAGGCCAAGGGTGAGGAAATCTTTTGTCATGGAACTTCAAGGGTTTCTCATGTACAGTAAAAATTCAAGGAAAACAAGAGCATAACTGAAATATGGTCACGTGAAAAGCTCTAAGCCAATCACAAGAAATCAGCGCGAACCACGTAAATCATTCTGCACTAGCGGAGACAATCTCAGCCTGATCTACGCTTCTCCCATTAAAATCGGCGTGGAAGAATCAATCAAATTGTAAAACCAACTGACTCAATAGGTACGAATGAGTCTAAATCAACCAACTCAATACGCGTATGAGCCTACAAAGCGAGATACAAGCAGACAGTTAGTCAACTGTTAATAAATTATTTGAATAAAACGTTAAATAAAAGGCGTGCTATCCTTTTTAGTTCTGTGTTAATTTGTTACTTTATCATTGGTAATGTAAAGTAGTTATTTATTTATTATTAGCGCCGGATATACATAGATAAAAAGTTAATAGTATTAAAATATAAGAATTAAAAAACTAAGATTGAAATTTGAAATCTCAACTTAATACGCAAATGCTCCTCCTACTGATACACCCAGTTTTGTCTACGAGTATTTCTGGTTTTTTTACTGCAAAAATGATTTAAGACATATTTAAAATCGGATCTTTAAGAGCAATATCGTCTAGCCTAACTATAAATTATATATATTTAATAGCTCAGTAGTAGGAGTACTGACGCGTTGAACGGAAGGTGTCACGTTCGATTCAAGTGTCCAGGTGTACTTTTCAATCTGAACTTTTATTTGCTAGCGATACATAATCTGAACAAAATATTAAGTTCAATGATCGAAAACATCATAACGTATCGGTGGCTCTGAAAATAGTTTTATTTTTATCATCTGTAATATTTGAATGCCTTTGGGGAGGTTAATTAATTGTGTGACGTAATTTATGTAATATTCATTACATCTTTTGAATCTTCACCATCACAACTTCTATTAAGTGTGTGTGTGTGAACGAACCCTTTCACCGATAAAATTATTATTATTAGCACTACGTCTTACTACCCGTTCGGGCTATACGCACTTACGCTAATGTGTAATGGTAGGGTGATTGTGAGATGAAATGGAGGAACCACAGTTTAACGTAGAATCCTAACCACGGTGGAGGCCTGGCATTCCCCACATTCACAAGATGTATTGTCAGAGGTGAAGGAAGGGTTTGGTAATCAGATAAATCTGTGCCGGAACCGAGGATTGAACCCCGGACCCCAGCACAGAAGTCCGACACATTACCCCTAGACCGCCAGGTCACCGTAAAGTAGTTAATATATGGCGATAAAAATTAGTATAACTATGCATTCATGAGGTGTATACAATAAAATATTAATACCTATCATTCATATTATTATTTATAATAACAATAGTACTTAAATAGCATTAATCATAAAGTTATAATCCTTATAACTCGTGAATTTTAACGATTTGAAATTATTGACTAACTATGAATGCCTATAATTATATACTTGTTAAAATTGTGAAGTAAATTTTTTTACTGTTAAATGAGCTGGCAGCACTCCACGTAACACGTCTTATTTATTACGTCTCTCTTCATCCAGTCCACGCGGATAGCCCTTGGTTCCCAGCTGAGGGACTTCTCCGGGAGCGTCGGTTTCTCCCTGGCTTCCATGGCCGCGGGGTTGGGTCACAACTACTCGTACAACGTGACCTTCGATCAGGAGAACATCGTCTTACTGGAGGTGCTGCTGATGGCGGGACACGAGAAGAACTCTGTCATTCGTTTCCCGATGGACGAGCACATGGACACCTACCTCAGCATCAGAAGAAAGTCCAGCGAGCCGTTCAACAGACTCAGGAGCGTGGGGATGATGATAGCGCAACAGTCGGGAAGGATACTATTCCCACCCTCTTTGAACAGGTAAAACCGAACCCTATTCAGTACTTAGCGTCCATTGAGAAAAAGAAAGACGTCAGCGTATTTCTCCTTATTTGTCCCACGCACATATAGTGAAGGCTGCCTCGATTAGAGAGAAATTTCTGCGTGGGCGTTCATGTCTAATGCAATATTTAATTCTATGATTGGTTATCTCAAGATATGGCTCACGCCAAAATAAAGTCTAGAAATTCCATAAAGTCTGACATTTTTGAAAATTAGAATTCTCTATAATCTAATTTTTGTGGTCCTCCTCCATAAACCTTTTGAAATTCCGAAACCTCTAGAAGTTATTTTGAGTGATCCACTGGAAATTTTTGGAAAATGATATGTCTTTAATAGAAGCTAAACCCCTGGAAGTCTCGGGCTTTGTACTATGGTACCAATAGTCCCCCACAAACCCCCTTGCAGAAGTAGACCAACAAATTGTATAAGAATGAGTAAAGTATAACTCAAAAGAAAGTGTACCAGCATTTGCATGGCGGTAGAATGATAAACTTAATGTTTTTTAATTTCATAACTACCAGCTGGTATAGAAATTCTGACCACCTCGTCACTTATAAACCAGACCACACCTCATGAGATATATTTCCTCTCAATTTAGTGGTTGTTAGCCCGTATGGGTAGTAATACGTGCTAGACTTGACCAATAAACATACATTATGTTTAAATGCCCGTTGTATTCTTTTTTCGAATTAATACGGGAGTAACCCGTTTCAGTGGTCAAATGAACTATGTTACCACTCTCGCTATAGACTGGACAGACGATGTAGGGAATTTTGGAAATCGATTCTAGGTCGATTTTCATTAAATGGTTATTCACTCTCCTTCCATGAAAATTAAGGTACATTTCCTCAAAATTTAACCTTCCTTATCCCAAACACATTATCTTAAATTAGTACATATGCGTACAACTCGAAAGGATAGTAAGATAAAGAACTAAAAGAAAAAACAAAGCGAAACAAGTTGGGAACATATTCTAATCGTCTCTTTAGAGTTTGTTTGCGTTTGAGATGGAGATTTATTTTAATGGTTGGAAGGGTTTCGCCAACCTCCCACCCCCACTCCTCCCTCTTGAACTTGGTCCCAGGATGGACACTCCAGTGTTGTAGTGAGTAGACTTGTGGTCACTCGCTTGTTGACCAATGGGCTTGACGGTAAACAGTGAGTTGAGGGTTGGAACGGGCTAACCAGTTTAAAAAAAATATAGAATCATTTCCAAGAAAAAAAAAGAAATTGGAAAGTGTAATTGGTCTCCCAAAACTCAAAGTTTTTTTTTCAAGGGATAGTGGGGGAAGGGGACGCGAGATAAGTTCAGTAGTTTTGTAGTTTTTATAAGAGAAAACCCACTAAACTAAAAATATTTTTCCTTCGCAAAGCTGGATAAATTGAGGTGAATTGTACTTTTATTTGAATAAAGAGAGTTGTACATCATTTAGAGAAATGATTATTATTAGTACATGGGACCGGGATTTGAGTCCTGACTTTTCCCTCACTGGTAAGCAAGACTAAACAATTTTGGCATTTAGTTCGTGTGCCTACTGAATTGGGTTATATGTGGTAAATAACGAATTTATATATGTAATAAAACAATACAGAATAGAGTTCCAGTAGTATGAAGTTCCGTACAGTTCTAGGTAAGGATAAGTCTGATCCATGTCCTTTCACATATGTTGTGTGATACATAGCTAAGCGGTAAAACAATGATCAAAAGTTTTTAAAAAATACTTGATTTTTTTAATAAATTTATTAATACCTACTTACATAACATGCTTGTATTTATGATATTATTTGTGTATTGTGAAATGTAAAAGTAAATAGGCAAACTAAGTTCTTTTTACACATAAAATTGGTTTTTTTCCCCTTCAGAATACTCCTTTCTCTCCCCAGCCCCAACACTAATTAGCTTAGGCTATATGCATACATTAATTACGCTAAAGGAATATGTATGAATAAGGTAAAATTTTGAATAATTGTACGCGAATTTCCTTGGAGCTAGAGTGAAAAACTATTCACGAGTCAGTACAAGACATGCTTAATACACCATGACTGGTATTCGAACCATTATCTCCCTTTCAAAAGCAATTCAGTCCAACCCGATAGTGACGCATTAGAGTGCACGACTTTTCAAGCTATTCCGTGTAATTAGAATTTTCGATTATTCTGAATGGGACCGATTTCGTTCAAATTGAACAATCGAAAGCTATATATAGCTCTTAAAAAGCTTAAGTCGAAACCCTTTTCACTAGCGAGTTCCAGTACAATTCCTTGATTTCATCTTCATCATCGTGTTACTTGAAATTAGATAATTTTAGTTTCACTATAAAGTGTAAAAATAATAACGTTAATAGAAGATGACTTTCGTTTGTTATCTAGTTTCACTAACGAGTCAGCCCACAAGATCCTGAACTCACATGTCGTGTGTTTCAACCTACAAGATAGTGATGACGCCGAGACGTCACATAGGAGCGTTTTACTGTTTGAAGAATCCGGAAAGGTCGAGGAGGCCGTGAGCATCCTCTTCCAGCACATCATAGAGGCCAAAGGACCAGAGGATCAGGCTATCAGGAGGAAGCTCCACGAAGGAGAGGAGCCCACCGCCGTCATAGGGTCGGCCAAGTGCGTCTTTTGGAACAGCAGTCTCGGGTGAGAAGGATAGGAGAGATGACTGGAGGACTCACTGAAGCCGGATGAGGGCTAAAGGGTGTGGGGGGGGTCTCTGCTTTTAGATTCTCCCGGGTTTTCGCACCAGTACTATGGTTGCAGCAGCAGAACCTATTTTAGCAGTTGTTATTTCGTCAGTCACTTATAAACAAATGGTTTTTCCTTTTATTGCTCATCTCAAGTGATTTGAATTTTAAATTTTAACTATTCAATTGAATAACTAGAGAATTTTTTTTTTTTAATTTTGACATGGATAGAATGTGAAATTAAAATCTTGGATCACGTAAACAACAGTTATTATTTATTGATATAATAATATATTATATAATTTAGTTATATTATTAATTTATTTTGGTCTAACTTGATCACCAACTTAAAATCCAAGGATACATAATAGGAAGTACTTAAACTTTGAATCCAAAGAGAACTTTCAAGATTGTAATACCGGAAAAAACATGGAGGGAGCGAGGTCTACTGTTCACAAAATAGCTAGTAGGACTGTAGTAACGATACGAACATGGAGGGAGTAAGGTCATAGTTTTAAAATTAACTTTTTTTTAGTTTCCTTAGTATACAGGGTGGCTGAAAAGTCCTGCATCCTAGGATGGATAACACTATTGGTTCAATGTAATGGCAACCAGTGTCATAACACAGCTGTGGGCGTTCAACCATCCCTCGCAGTATGCGGGTTACGAAGTCCGATGGAATAGCACGGCACTCAGAAGCAATTCGTTCACGCATATTCTGTGTGTCCCTGATTTTCACACTGTACACTTTCGCTTTCAGATGGCCTCACACTGCAAAATCCATTGATCGGGGCACCCATTACATGGATCCATTGATGAAAGATCTCGTCCACCCAGTGACGTGCCTGCCTGGTATAATGGGGGTGGTGGGAGAGGGGGAGTGCCTCATCTTGCATAATCCACTGCGGAAGCGAACCAATTATATCCAAGTCAGCAAATAATGTGTCTCCTAGCATAGCCAGATATGTTTCGCTGTTGACAGGGTTTTTAAAAATAGTAGGGGCTCACGACGTGGTCTTTCCACAGACCACGCCAAACCATGATGCGGTCAGTGCCTTATTGGCAGTAAGCCAATGTGGATTCTGGTCGGACCAGTAGCGGATATTCTGCCAGCTTACTTCACTGTTCATATACACATTAAATTCATCGGATAACATGACCTTTCACAAAAATTCCGCATCCTTCTCCATCTTTCCCAGAAACTACTAGCACATTTCAAGTCAATGGTCAGGATCGTATTCGGTCAAATGGTGCAGTGATTTGAACTAATAAGTGAACCAATGTTTCCTACTGGGTTCATATAATACATATAGAGAAACACAGAGTCATTTTAACACATATATTTACTATAGTAATCAAAAGATAAATTGTCATAAATACAGGTTTCACAAGATTGAACAAATAGCAAAGAGTGAATAAAGAATGTAACATTTACACAGTCTCACTTGGTAGATTTTGTTATTAATAGGTATCCATAAAACATGACGAATCCACAGCTGATATCTCCAGCTGATTGGAGGCTATGAAACAGGTGTCACAAAAGTACTACTGCTGGTCTTATTCCCCTATGGTACAGCCAGCATAATATAGTACATTGATAACTATAAATATCTATGCTAAATCAAAACCTAATCATAGGCTAATATAAAAATAGAATGATTAGCGCGGACCCCACAATGAATCTAAGGCAATTTCCTTGGGTAGCGCCACTAAGCATATACTCAGCTAATTCACAGTTTTCAACAACATTTACATAAAGTCTTAAACTTGTTTTTAAATTAAACAGACATCCTGGTAGTAGCCCCCAATATAAGAAACTAATGTTCATGACGTTTAGGACGTCATGACTAAATTCGGAACGAAGGAGTAACGAACTCGTGACTCAGACTAAGTCTCAACACTAACATTCTTAGCCAGAGGCTTTAATGTAAGAACAGTGCCATGTGACACATAAATAATCTTAGCAAACATCTATGCTCAAGTTAGACATACCAAATTTAGTAAACCAAAACAAAACTATTCTTCTAGAAACCAAACGAGGCTTCTCATGAAATAAAAGACATATAAGTTTCCTTTGAAGAAGGATGCATAAGTTACATTACTTTACAAAAGTCCTAGTAGCAAGGACTTGGCCACGACGACAGGATACCAGTACAGCTGAACGCGTCGTCCATGTCCACGGTGAATTGAGTAGGGCGACCCCTTATCCCGTTGTCACGGCTGAAGGTAGCGAATCTGACGCCGCAGTCGCCATGGTCCTTCGTGACGGCGAATACTCCGTGTAGTCTTGACTCACGGTGGAACCTTTCTACGAATCTGACGCCGCAGTCTCCATGGTCAATAGTGTCGGCGCCGGGCGGCGAATACTCCTTGTAGTCTCGACTCGTCGTGGAATTATTCTACGAATTGCTATCTCTGGACGGCCCATATATATACCAAACCTGGCTAGGACAAGACGAAAAAGAAATGGAGAATAAGAATAGACAGAAATAAAGGAGGATAAACGTTGGGGAGAAAAGGAAAAACAAATGAACACTATCCAAGGTTCTTTAAATGACCACCAGGATCTCTGTGTGCGCAACAGGTGTAGGCGTCGAATCTTGACCTCCGGTCTCTTCTCCAGCTGAGTTCAACAAGTGCGCACGTGTAGGATCGGCCATGGTTGAAAACCTCGTGTTTTTTAAAATAATGATATCTGCAGACATCTGGCTGGGGTGAGCTTGTTCATAAATATATTATATCATAATATATCTGTATTAATTTACTTATTTAATATCCACTATTGTTTTTATGAGAAATAAGGATATAGACATATTTTTTAACATTTTTCGTGTGTGTACACCACGTGGCTGTAGAACGCCCGTTTATGAATTATTATCCACCAGGAAAAGCGAAGTGTTAAAGTCTTTAGTTCATAAACACAATAATATTAGCCTTCTTCTTTGATATTTAACACTGTAATTATCAAAAGACAATATTTTTGATCAACCACGTGTTAGGAGGTTAGACGATAGGTAACTTTCGTAGATCAGAAGATATAACTTTAGAAACAGATTAAATTAAATATGCTGATTTAATTTCTGTCTCGCATAAAATCCCAAAAATATTAAATATTTTCTTGTAGCTGTTCAACCATTTGGTTGACACGCTACATAAGGTTGAAAATTGTGCTTTTCCAATGTGTGATGAATGGTTGTCCAGGGAACGGACAGCTCCAAGCTTGTTTAGCGTTTTTATTTCTCAGGACTCAAGTACACCTTTACCAGGACAGCTTCCTCCATTACTACTGGTCTGTTTGGTCGTACTGCTCGTGGTGTACCCCCACATTACCTGTTGTTTTGAATTTCTGCAGCAACCTGCCAACAGTGGTCACAGTTATCGTAATCCACCTATGGTGTGGGTCTTTTGGACCATCCTGTAGATAGATTACCTCTCATATAACCAATACTGGTAGAAATAATCAATTTGGAAAAGCTTCGCTTTTGACCTTTTCTCTCAGCAGGATATGTCGAAAACCTCATTATTTAAGAGGATTGTATAGAAGAGCCCCGTGGCGTAGTGTTCAATGCACCTGACAACGAACATATGAATTTCGGGCTTGATTTCCGGTTGGAAACTTGGGTATTTTTCTCTTAAGGGAAGTTGTCCTAACGGTCAGCAGGGGTTGACAAATTAAGCTTATACTTCATTCACGGTAGGAGTTTACCTCTGAAAGGTCTTTTTTCCTACCAATATCCTACTATATAATAGATTTCTGGTAGGGAAAAAGGCCTTTCAGAGGTAAACTCCTACCGTGAACGAACTTTAAGTTAGGTTTAAGACTTCTATTGACCCATACCTTATATTCACTCATTGCTGGTAAGTGTAGACAGCCTCCATAGGTGTATCCTGCGTAACGCTCTGTGCCACCAGAGTGGCAAATAATCTACATACAGGCGGTCGGACCAGATGTTATGTCTTTCTCGATCAATAATGGCATACGTATACAAAAAATAATAATTAGAGCACCGATATGGGTAACATACGTTTAGAAGTCCCGCATAATTTAAGAAGTGTTTTGATATTATAAAATGTAGTTTTTACCAAAATGTAAGAGAAAGCTGTCAACAAGTTTCTGACCAGTTTATAAAAAATAATTCAAGTTTAAAGGTTTTTTAAATTCCATGACGCTTTACTAAAGAATGTTTACTTTTTAAGATTAGATTAAAACGTTAGAAGACTAAACCTAGCGTTCATCCTATCAAACAAAGTTGTTTTTTGATAGGGACAGAAAATTCAAACTAATACGATATTGTTTTATCGGGTTTTATGTAAGTTATCAATGTTTTTTTTCTACTAGGAAGTAGCCATCACCTACCTTTGGAAAGAAGATAGGAAAAAAAAAAAAGTTTATACTATAGTCTCCAGTTTCTTTTACGAGCACCCACTACTTGCGCCCAACCATCTAAAAAGTATGATTTTAAGCTATTTCGCGTTTAAACATTCCTCTCTGTCTGTATTATCCAGGAAAGTAAAGTAAAATCCTTTGATTATTGGTGCCACAGGCTCGCTAATCTTTCCTTTCCTTACTTGGAATTCAAAATCTTGTATCTAAACTAGAGATATTGAGAGGTCGCCCTTATCATCAGCATTAACATTTTCCAGCCTGTAGCCGGGTAAATTTTCCCCATTATTTATCCCGCATCATCCCCTCATCTCATCGAGATATTAAAATAACTTCCACGTAAAGGATGTACGATTAGTACATTCGGGAGTCTCCTGGGCAACGGTACATTAATACTGGCTAATATTTCTGAAAACTGAGCTAAAAATTGATGTAATCCAGACATGTCATTTATTATCAGTTTGATTTTCAGTGGCATATCTACTACTACTGTATCTTTCTGCAAGATTGCAGCAAGAGGTGTAGAATTTCATCAATTCTGCAATGTTTTGTATTGTCTTTATATTTGAAAAACAATTTGTTTCAGTGACCATGGGCTATGGGACGATACAGGATGTCGTGTCTACCTCAGCACTAGTTCTGATACGACTTGTGTTTGTACTCATCTATCAACCTTTGCTGTTCTCATGGATATACATAACTACGTGGTCAGTATCAATATTATTATCACGTGTTATTTCTTACAACAGGTACATTAAATCTTTTCTCAGTGAACTTAGACCGCCTATGCACCATATTCTATGCCTCCTGCTTCCTAAGTTCCTCTTTCTCTCAACCTTTACTTCTATGACCTCATGAAAAAGACAGCTCCTCCTAAGGATGGGTTATATCCCATTTGCTTTGTAAAGAAGAATCACATCCAAACATTTTCTCTTCTCATGTACTCTTCTTAGGACTTCTTCATTTGTCACCCTGTATGTCAACCTGATATTTAAAGTCTTCTTCGGCACCACACTTCAACGCTCTCCAAGTATTTATTTCCCGTCTTCCTAAGAGTCTAAGTTTCTGCTTCATACAGCGCGATGTTCCAAATGTAGCATTGTATCAGTTTCTTCCTCAGTTCCAAACTCAACTTGCTGGTCAGCAGTAACCTCTTATTGTTGAAACCTTCTTTTCCCTTGGCGATCCTCGGCCTAATTTCTTTAGTGCGCCGAAAGCATCATCACTGGAATTATTAAATAAAATCTATTCAAATGTTTAGCTCTAGTTGAAGTTATAAATATTTTACATTGAAAAAGGGAACGCTGCTATCTTTTAAAAACGCTCTCATTTGACAAAGAAGGACACACACAGGTGACCTGGTGGTCTAGGGGGTAAGGTGTCAGACTTCTGTGCTGGCGGCCGGGGTTCAATCCTCGGTCCCGGCACAGATTTATCATGATTACCAAACCCTTCCTTCACCTCTGACAAGACATCTTGTGAATGTGAAGAATGCCAGGTCCCCACCGTGGTTCGGATTCCACGTTAAACTGTAGGTCCTCCATTTCATCTCACATTCACCCTACCACTGCACATTAGCGTAAGTGCGTATAACCCGAACGGGTAGTAAGACGCGGTGCTAATAATAATAAAAGAAGGACACACGGTTGACATTGGCGTAGCAAGGGGAATGAGGGTACCTACCAGATACAATTGGTTAAGGGGTCAATATGGGGTCATTTTGTAAAAAAAAAAGCAAATAAAATTAAAATAGGTTAAAAAATATTTATAATAGTTTAATAGTACAGTTATTATTTATTTGAAAGGCGTGCCACATTCATTTACGCCTTCCAGTAGGTCTATAGGCAGGCGACAACTCAAGATTTCCAAGCTCTCCAGAAAGTCGCATCTTATGTTAGGTGTTCACTGCTTTAAATACCTTTTAATATATTGAAGTCGTTACATTGATGCCTTTTCACAGGATTAATTTTCCAGCCTTATTTTTATTTAAACTCTTATTAAGCTTCTTATAATAATTTGGTTTATACACCAAATAGGGGGTGCTGAAATTGAAACTCATCCCGGGAATAAATTGTCCTTGCTACGTCTAATTTTGTCATCAGCTTACATTGGTGTAAATGGACAAATAGTAAGCTAATTCGTTCTTTAATCTGCCGTTATAAGACAAAAATTGAACGGAAACATCTGGTGGAAAAACAATATTCTGGTACTAATCCTTTTGTTTCATTAAAACCTTTCATAAATAATTGTGTTTTAAACTTTTATCTGTTATAAACTATTAACAACCTATATTAGTAAATAATAGTAATCAAACCCACTTCGGTGGCCACATGGTCAAAGTCTCTACTCTCGCAATAGAATAAACTGCTGCAGTTTAGAGAGATCTTAGTTCAATCCCGGTAGGTTTTACTGAGGGTGGTTTTTACTAAATGGTTTCTTTCCCATTCTCTCCACGCAAATGAGGGTACATTTCTTATCCCTATCCCCTTAGCGTAGTTAGTACATAAACATATAGCCTGAATGGGTAGTAAGACGATGTGTTAAAAACAATAGTAACTAAAACACAACAACCGGCCCAAACATATTTACTTTATTATTTAATTGACACAATTTCACAATAAAAAATATCCAACCCTGAATAGAATAGAATCCTGGGCCCCGAGGTAAGTGGGAAGTCACGCTAACGATTGAGATAAGGTGTTAGATATTATGTGAATCTCAAAGCCTCAACTACATCTTAGGTTAGTAAAATTAAGTGTTTTAGAATATCGGGTGGTATTAGAGCAAGTTCTAAATGCTTTTAACTCAATTTTCTGCGCAAAGCCCCTTTTAAAAGAATAATAATTTATAAGGTACTATTTCTGATCTCAACATAATACTATATTCATCAACCTATAGCCACCCTTTCCACTGAGCTACAGGAGACCAAAATCAACCAGGAATGTGTATTGTCTTACGGATGTTCAAGTACATTCATTATAATATTGAAATCATGTCACCAAAGAAGATGAAAGGGCCTCTCCTTTCTGTGTGTTTCTCTACCTTACCGCCAGTAACCTTGTCAAGAGTCCGCGTACCTTCTGTTAAGTTTTGCTCCCCTGGTACTCACGATTTCAATCAACCGAGTATATGTCGCTCACTCATCACGATCGTGGAAGGGTAGGGAGGAAGTCAATCTAAGGGGAGTAGAGGAGTAGAGGGAGACGTCAAACGAGAGAGGATTTCACATACCTTCATTCCGCCCGGTTATGGGTGAGTTGGCATGTAAACGATACCTGTCATATGCAGCGTAAAAAATAATATCTCTCCAATAAGGAGGACCAATGCTGGCTGGCTGGTTATTAAACTTATCACCACGTGGCCTAGTTTGTTACATGATGATAATTTTTGACCATTTTGTTCAAAATTATTCGCTTTGGTGGTCGAATGATCTAAAGGTTTCACTCTCGCAGTAGACCGGACTGCCGACGATGGTGATATCACGATTAAAAACCCGATTGGTTTACTGGGGGTGTTTTCTCTCAATTGATTTTCCACTTTTCATCAAAGAAAATTCGTGTACACTACTCTAAATTCAACCTTCAAATAAATTTGAGATTTAGTGTCCATAGCTACGATAAATATTCCGATTCTTTAATATATTTATATAAAAATATAGTTCAAATTATAACTTAAATATAATAATATAATGCATTCACTTGTATTCCACATTCCTGTGTTAAATGCCTAAACTTTAAGAAGTGGTAATGGATTAAAAAACTAACTCAAAGTGTATTTTGGATATTTGTTAGTTTTCATTTTCTTTTCGCACAAACAGCAAAAAACTAAATAAAATTCAAACAAATAGGTAGATATTAAAGAAAATATTCTATTTTGTTCAAATTAATGGCCTCCACCCCGGAGACAAGCATTGCACCCATCAATGACGGGACGAGTGGCTGACCGACATTGTGTGACTTGTTTCTTCACACACTTGCGTTATCCTTTGTCGTAATGATTGAAGGTCGTTAACAGGCATTTCATAAACTTTTTGCTTGGAAGCTCCCCATACAAAAAAAATAAATATATTGGCTTTAAATCAGGTGAACGCAAGGCCAAGCCACAGGTCCAGTACGATCGATCCATCGCCCAGATAAATTAATTTTAAGTTATTGCTTAGGACCTCCGTGTTTTTATTTAGTTTCTTGCGTTTTGCGCGAAAAAGGAAGCTAAATAGAGATAATCTCCAAAAATACATTTTGAGCTAGTTTTTTGATCTTCTGCCACTTTAAAAAGTTTAGTCGTTAAACCCGGGAACATTCTGTATATATATTTTTTACACATTGTTTGTTAATTATTGTCCTGATTTAAATGTTTCGGTTACGTCATGTAAACTCTGTTTCACAGGGCAAGGACTCGACCCTGGAGGTGCTCTCAATAACATGCAGTGGTCTGAGCGTCATTTGTTTATTTCTCACGCTCATTGTGTTTCACGGCTGCAGGTAACTTAATATGAATGGGCCTATACTGGTCTCACAATATTTAATATAACGTTCTAGGAGAGACTTAAAAACTAACTTAACATAATCATTGTTTGGAGTCCAGATATGAAGAAATGTTTAAAGTATAGGTATATATATTTTATAAGTATTGATAATATTTATCAAAGGTTATGGCTGAAGAGTAGATGGCTTGACGTATGAACACGTGATAAATTACTGAGAAAATAATTGGCCTATATTGAATACGTCCTTATTCATTCCCATTTCGATAGGAATTAACAGTTTGGGAAATTTATATGATTACTAAAAATAAATGATGGTTATATAGGCCCTAGCTATACGTAGATATGTGATCTGTAGCTTTTTTTTTAACAGATATTGATTTATATTATCTATAAAATATTACAACTGCAGATCACATTTCACATTAGTGTGAACTCAGTCGACTGTAAGGCTGATAGATAAGAATACAACTATCCAGTAGAGTTTTTAAACATTTTGACACCTTCATTAATACCACCAACCCTAAAATAGTTTTTTATTCTTCCTACACGTAAATGCGTGTACAACTCCTGAAAAATAACCTTCCTAATCCAAAAAAACACTGGCGTAATTAGTACATAAGCGTATAAACCAAACGGGTAGTAAGATGCGGTTCTGAAAAAAACCACACCAAATAAGCTAAACTTAAAATAGGCAGTATAATAATGCTCCTTAGGTACTTAAATACTAAACGGTACCTAGGTAATGGAGCCTGCCTAGAAGTGACAAAATTGGAAACAATTCTAATCCATGCACAATTTCAAAAGGTCTTCCTAACTTTCAATCGATAAGCATTTGAAAGGTTTGTTAGGATTTGTTTGAAAAAAAAAAATATTTCCATCAGTTATTACGTAAGAGTGGATAAAGTAATACTAGGTTAAATTTATTATATTTTTATTATTTTAACTACAACAATTTATATGAAAAGACTACATTGACTTTAGCTGACAAATACCAACCATGTCCAAATAATTATTTTGTAAAGAATTAATAATAATAATAATTATTATTATTAATAAACACAAGATTAACTGGGAACTGCCTCCGGCTAGAAATAAAGGGGATGCCAAAGTCTACAGCTTCCAAATTGATTCTTCGGTAAGGAATATACATTCCCTTAAGATTAACCCGTTAAAATTGTTGAATTAATAAGATGTATTCTAATTTCATTTTCAATTTATAATTTGTTTCAATAGAAACCATAACATAATTTTAACAAACGTTTCCTAGACATATTTTGAAATAATTCTTTAGTATCAATATAATTTGCATGCCTTTTATTGTAAAATATTATCTTTAAAATAAATTGAAGCTACCATCTAGTTTTCATAATAAATTCCTCATCTAACAGCTAAACCATCTATTAGATATAATTTCTTGTCAAGTTCTTGTCAAGCTATGTGATCTACAACTGACACGTTTGATGTATATTATGTGTAACTATTAAACAACACCAATAAAAGTAGTTAAATGTAATCAATGATTGTTGCAAAAACAATGCTTGTATTTCCTAAATGGTCCTTACTAATGAAATACTACTATATCACTGTTTTTTAAGAAGTAAAGTCTACATAAAAATACACACAAACATTTTTAAAATGACTTTGCTTACTTTGTTTAGTGAATTATTATTTGTATAAGACGTATATAATTTGTATTTGATTATTTGATTCTGATTATTAATTGTGGTCCAACACTTTTTAATGCCCTTGTGTATGGAAATGTTGTCCAAACTAATGTAATACATGTGGAAGAGACTAAAGTTCAAGAAATATTTTGTAGATACCGTTGAATAAGAAACCAACGACCCCGCTGGGACAATTTTTATGTTTTGTTACAACTTACAGATCAATACAAGGCGAAAGAACCACCATTGGCAAGAACTTGTGTAATTCTCTCTTGATTGCCCACACCATCACACTTACCATGCTGGACAAGAGCTACTTCCATCTATCTGACGTGAGTACCATCACACTTACTATGCTGGACAAGAGGTACTTCCATCTATCTGACGTGAGATCTGACGTGAGTACCATCACACTTACCATGCTGGACAAGAGCTACTTCCATCTATCTGACGTGAGTACCATCACACTTACCATGCTAGACAAGAGCTTCTTCCATCTATCTGACGTGAGTACCATCACACTTACTATTCTGGCCAATAGCTACTTCCATCTATCTGACGTGAGTACCATCTTACTTACCATGCTGGACAAGAGCTACTTCCATCTATCTGACGTGAGTACCATCACACTTACCATGCTGGACAAGAGCTACTTCCATCTATCTGACGTGAGTACCATCACACTTACCATGCTGGACAAGAGCTACTTCCATATATCTGATATGAGTCAAAATAAAATAGTTTTGGATATCTTTGTTGTAGATAATTTGTCGAAAAATACTTTTTAAATAAACCATTGAGGCATATTTCTTTCGACTTTCAAAAGTTCATTGTACTCTCGTTGCGATTGAAATTTTTTTCCTATACAGTATATAAGCTTACTTTGAGAAGTTTTCACAAGACAATAAAGAAAAACATCATAGATGAAAAAAATTAATAAATCGACAGTTTGCTCAGAACCCGCTTCGGTGGCAACGTGGTCTAACGCGCTATTCTGGTGTTAGACTAGACTGCCCAAGAGCGGGAGATCGGGGTTTGATCCCAGTTGGGTGCACTGAAGGTGGTTTTCCAGTCGTCTCCCATGCAAATTCTGGTACACTTTATCTCAATTAAACTTCCATAATCCCTAAGCCATTAGTGTAATTAATACATAGGCATTCAACCCGAACGGGTAGTAAGAAGTGGTGCAAAAAAAGTATGGATTACAAGTTAATGGAAATAGACGTGGGAACTGTATTTATTTATTAAAAATACTAGTTTTTCTCTGTAACTCCATTGTGGTTTGGTGGTTAGATTCCTGTCACAGATCCAGAGGTCCCGTGTTTGATCCCAAGCGTTTCTAAAATCTATCTGTGAAGCAATGGGTCTGGAAAGGGGTCAAATTCAGACTCGTGAGGACGAATAAGAAGCTACTCGTATAATTAAAAAGCGGTTCCGGCTTATAAAACTGAGATTAAAGGCGGCAGGGCTCATTGTGATGACTACATAACACCCTCTATCCGTAAATTTTGGCATTATATTTAATGGCGGCAGCCCCTTGGTCAGTATAACCAGCTTGCGGACTCACACCATGAAGTTTTTTTTATATCAAATGCATGGTGCCATTACTTAATACTATTTATTTTATTTCTGAGTTTACTATTATAAGTAAAGGTCAAATTTATTTATTTATTATATGCTCAAAGATGCTAGGGACTAGTGGGTGGAATTTTTATTTGTTAAAAAGTACATTTATTAAATTATCATAATCCTATAATTTCTCTTTTTAATCGTTAACTAACTTTTTATTTTTATTCCTATGACCAATAAAATTGAATTTTTAAAGTAATTTTGATATACATTTTATAATTATATATTCATTTAAATTAATTCAAATGGTTGTATACCAAGAGTAGAATGTGGACATAATTTCTCGACTCAAAATTAATCTATCTGCCATCACCTACAGTTTTTTTTAAGTGATTTGAATAGTAAAATAATATGTTTGTGTAATTTGTTTGTTGACCGAGTTTAGTGTTTGGGATTTAGTCGTTCATTCTTTTTGTTCCGGTGATTACTGCCTAATGAGTGTACCAGTTTTAATGGAATTTGGCAGGGACAATATTTAAAATAGACCAGACGTGTGTATGTTTAGATATATATATTTACATAATTTTGTGAGTGATGTCTTAAACTACGTGAACAAAGGTGATTCTCTATGAATATAACATTCTATTGAATATAACATAATTTGTTTTCCTTAAACTTATAACGTGATCGATCCCCAAAGAGAAATAGCAACTTTAAATCCAAGAAGAAATTAGGGGAGATATTTCAACTTGAAATCTGTAGTTAGTATCTTTCTTTTAAGCACCACGTCTTACTAACTGTCCAGGTTGAACGCATGCGTACTAATTACGCTAATGATTTTAGAGATTAGGTAGGTTATATTTAGAGGAAGTGTACCCACATTTTCGTGGAGGTATAATGGAAAATCATTTTGGAAATATCACCCTCAGTATATCCGACAGGGATTCGAACCCTGATCTCCCCGTCATCGATTGTCTAGTCTAACGCGAGAGTGACGCCTTAGACCATGCAGCCACTGAAGCATATTTTGCAGAATTTCTAGTGTGTGTAGTGAACAAAATACTAAAATGTGATATACGATGAAATGAAAATCCTTTTCTAGAAGTAAGAAATTATAAAACTGTTATTTTACCTAGAGTTTGAAACAAAAATAAAATAATGAAATCTTTTATTTATGTTAAGAATAACTGAATAGTACCTGCTTATTTTCCCTCTCCCACCTACAAGTTTTACTACCCATCCACACTATACACGTTTTAACTACGCCAATGGAGAAGTGATGACTGAGGTAAGAGTAAATGCACCCACATTTGCGTGGAGGAATAATCAGAATCCCTCAAATCATTATCATCCTCAGCACACCCAGACAGGAATCGAACCTTTACCTCACCATCACCGGCAAACCAGACTAAGATGAGCTTGACATTTAGCCCACATACTCACCGATGCGAATAATATGTGATTATTTTGGTCAGATAACAAATTGTTTACATGTTTTTAACTAATTAATATTCCAACAAAAATGAGTCTTATTTACTAGGGCATTCTAATATAAATGTTATCAACACCTTAGTCAAAGATATAGAGGTGGTAGAGGTTTATTTAGTGAAAGTTCACCTGCATTCACACGGAAAGAGAGTAAGTGAAATTTACACTTATTTATCACTTGACAACCGTTTAGAAGAAAAAAAAGCACCTCAATATACTCGGTATAGATTTAAATTTCAATATTTTCCGCACTAGCAAACCAGACATGGCGAGACTGTTGCCTTTACCCACACAGCCATCTCACCCCCTTCCCGATGTAGATACAAACCAAACAAATAAAAACAAAGCTAAAAGTTAACTAACAACGGCTTCCACTTCTTTAATTAGAGTAGAATCGGAAAACTGATAAACCATTTCGAAGTAATATATCAGCCATGAAATGGTCAACAATCCCAAATTAAAACGATATATTATATGCCTTCCTCTATCCAACACACATTAATTAAAAAAAAAAACACAACATGGTGACTCTATTAAATAAACGTTAGTTACTCATTAACGCCTAAAGCAAGAAAAATGTTACCTTATTGATTGATCGTACGACTTTTGACTCTAGTTTTCATCTTTACCCACAGCAGTAGCCGCGAGGTCTAACGCGCTACTCTCTCACATGATGGGTATATCAAAGTTCGAATCTCGTTCGGGTGTTCCCCCCCCAAATGGTTTTACTCTCCCTCCACGCAAATGCGGATATACTTTCTCTAAATATAACCTTTATAATCCCTAAAACTATTAGCGTAGTTAGTTCATAATAGTCTAATCCAAACGGGTAGTAAAATGCCGTGATAAAAAATAAACAATTTCATCTTGATTGTATCCTTAAGAGTATGTTTCACCCGACGGATAAATCTTTATTCACACGCTAGCAGAAAATTGAGAGCAGAATCTGCTCAAGTTGCGCAGCAATTCAACCGTTATCAGAAATATATGTCCATTCATTATATTTTGAAACACAAATTAGAAACATCTAATTAACAAAATGTTTTATTTTCCACTGGATAAACAGCTCTTTAAGACTAATATCACAATTCTTTATGTTTTAAAATTGTATTATGTCGTGAAGCAAACTAAAACATTACAAAAACTACACACGTGATTTCCATTCTAAGCGTTATTTTTATGCGTTTCACAACAGTAGATGTAGCTGTATGCTAATATTACGTTTTTTTTGCAGGTGCATACGCACTGATCGAGTCGGTGGGTTTTGAAATTTGATTGGATCATTCCAAGCTGATAATATCAAATTCAACCTTTTGGCTCGCTTAGTTCCAGATACAATTTCTCATCATGTTTGGACGCCAAAAGTTATTGGTTCATAATAGTGGTTATACATAATTTATAGTCTAAATTTTTTCCAATTATTTGACGTATTTAAGTGCAGTTCCTGAACTGACAGTATTATCACAAGACTTATAAACCAACTTAAATCTATAACAGACACTAAATCCAACCCCCGGCCGTTAATTTGTCGATGTGAAAGGGGAAACACGGATTTCAGCAATGATAATTTTGGTTTTTGACCAGGCCAGGACTCTAATATGGGATTCCATGCTTTGCATCTAAAATAAATTAAATTCAAAATAATTTATTAAATAATAAATTTTAAATGAGAATTATATGTTTATACATATACTTATTTTTAAAATCGTGCGTACCCCTTAAAGCCACGCACAAACGGGTGTAAGGGGCAATATAGGCAGTGGTGTAATAATGTAACGCAAATGCCTCGGACGTCATAGGGACACGCCACGAATAATACCGCCAATCGTCTGATCCGCTCAGTCGCCGCGGGTGTGTCGAATAAACGGATGCTATTCGCCTGTGCTGGTTTTATTGCTCTCTATTTAATGATGGAAAGTGTAAATTAAACAGTACGTCATTGTTGGTGATAAACAAACACAACTGTATAAAAAAGAAATAAGATTTTGATTTAATTACGGATTTAAATACTTTTCCAGTACCCTCACCCACCCGTTTTTTTATCGTGTTCTTTTTTTTCGATACGACGCTAGCAAATTTATTATTTTCTTTCTATTTTCACATTCCTCTGCATCAATCTCAGACTAACGGTTTATAACCAGGTGTTATTCTTTTTTTTTGGAGGGCGTAAGGGGGGGGGGGGCTGTTTCGGGTTACACAAATTTTCTTTACTTTTGTATAGCTCAATCAATTTGAGCGATTTCTCTTTACTCTAAATATTTGTCATTTTATCTAAGTCAGTCGAAAAAAGAACGTAACTAAATATAAGTAAATTAAGTAAGCACCATTAGCACATCCGTTGTGAATCAAGTCCAAACACACAGTGCGAGCGCCTTTGTGCATTATCATGTGTTGATTAAATTTACCGTAAATGAAATATGCGGCCTTAAGAGGAATCCAACGCCAAAAGCAAGGCCGTAGCTAGCCAATAATTTCAGGGGCGGGAGGGTTTGGTGGGCACATCTCCCAATTGCTGGAAATTAGAAAAAATTCTAAATGATAAACAGTTCTAGACGCTCTCTGAATTGGTCTTTTTTCATGGTAAAATAACCCCCTAGCTGCCAAAGGCTTGGAAAACTTCTAAATATTAAACCCTTTTTGAAGCTCTGTGAAATGTTTTCTTTAATGGTAAAACAACCCCCAAAATGCCAAAGGATAGGAAAATTTCTAAATATTTAACACCTTTAGAAACTCTCTGAAGTGCTTTTCGTGGTAACACAGCCCCCTAATTTGTTATTGTATCTTAATTTTGATATTGTTTGAACCATAAATAAAGCCATATATATTTTGTTCATAAAATTTCGTGGGGGGTTTGAGCCCCCAAACCCCTCTAGGCTACAGCTTTGGCCAAAAGTATCCTTCTTCCCCCTGATAAATTTTGACAAGTGTATCATCATGGCTAAAGATCCTGTCCCCCTACTTCCTCACCTTCTACCCCTTCTCTGAAGGTACTCACCAGAAGTGACGTCCTCCCTGTGGATCCCCTAACAGGGGGTGTGTTCAGTGGTTGCGGTCTTTCTGCACTACTTCTTCCTGGCCTCGTTCTGCTGGATGGGCGTGGAGGGTCACTACCTCTACCGCCTCGTCATCCACGTGTTTGATTCCGGGCGGAGTCTGAGGTGGGCCTACCGCCTCATCGGCTATGGACTTCCGGCCCTGGTGGTTGCCATCACGGAGATCGTAGCCTTCCTGAACGGTGACAAGGCCTACGGCAGGGACGAACTGTGAGTGGACCTTTACTTTCATTCTTCCCCCCACCAACAAAACGCGTTCTAGGTTGAGTTTATATTCATGAATCATGAGTAACACACGGATAATAAATAGTGCACGGTGCACAATTCACAAGAAATATACAGCTGTTTATAATGGAGCGTACTGTTTAAAGTTTTAATTAAATCGATTGTCTTTTATAACTAGAATATGTCTTAACCTATTTTTACCACTGCATTAGGTTTCAAAGAATATTAAAAAAAACATTCACTCAAAAAAACAAAGTTAATTAACCCGAATCTTCTGAAACTTGAAATTAACCTAATTTTATGTTTTGCCTGTTAATTAAAACAAATTTCATTTTTAATTTGGTTCTGATTTTATTATTGTCACAAATTTTTTGGTAGGCCTAGTTTTCAATAACATAATTGATAAATGGTAGGGTGCACGTAACGGGCTTTCTCTTTTATTTTAAATTAGAGACATAATATATTGGTAAAATTTTGTGAAATAAAATAAAATACATTGTTAAAGAAACACTCCACCAAGGAGCATAAATGAAATAATAAACGCTTTTTATTTTATCTTATGTCACATATAACCAGGAAGGACCTGACATACAGGTTTGATCGCCTTATGTGTAGGCTATTAGCCGCGCTAGTGGTACAGACTCTTACCCAGAGTTAAGGATGTGTTATAGAAAGAAAAGTATCAATACTGTACTCATTAATAGTATCGTAGTAATAGTATCGAAAGAAAAGTATCGACGACAGTAAGTATTGGTATCGAAACGCATATACACTTTTCTGCTTCGTCTGTTTGGAGGACTTTTGAGTTGACTTCAAAAGCTTCTTATGTTTAGTTTGTGATGACACTGTTTATTGATAAAGGAAGGGGTGGTAGACTGGTCGCCACTCGCCCTGACACCCGTTCAAGCATCAGGCTGTATTATTAAAAACGAAAGAACAGCTATGAATTATGATGATCTAAAAGATTGAATGTTAGAGTTGCTTCTTGGTTGTCATGCAGAGAATGGGTGAGAATTGAGAAATAATATCGTTTGTTCTTTCTCCACAGTGCACCCTGGTAAACATTTAGTCCAAGCATGAATGAAGATATAGCAAAAAAGTTGTCTCTTTCGATACCAATCCGATACCGGAGTGTGAGTGCTAATATAAGTAAAAGTATCGGAAAAAAGTATCAATAAAAAAATACTAGTATCTAAAAGGAAATATCGATATTAGTAAAGTATCGATACTTTTTTCACATCCCTACCCAGATTACTGCATAGGAGGTTGTCTAAATTTCGTACCCACCATTATATTATGTGATGAGAGTTATTATGAAGTTTCAGAGCCGGTTAAAGCCTTAACTGAACAAAGCCTAGCCTTCCAAACCCGTGTGTTCGTAGGGATTATTAAAAACAAGTTTTGAGAAAAAAACAATTCTCATCTTTTTGCTCATAAGTAAACTACCCTTAATTTTAGGGTTAGATTGATAGATAATTTAAAAAACATATATATACCAAAAGCGTGACTTTGGTTGGATTCATATTTGAAGAAATTCTTTTTGACGGTTACAAAAGTTACTTAAACCATTTTCACTGCATTAATTCACCAAACCATGAGATCTTCAGTCGTCACATTTGATACCTAATATAAATACATATAAAATAATACTAGTAATATAGTAAAATGTTTGAAATTTTGAGAGTGATTTAAAAAATATATAATTAAATTTTTTTCCTACCAGAATCCTACTACACTTATGTTGGCTATACTGGCTTAAATTTCCTCCTGTAACAACAGAGCCTTGCAGTGTTTTTTTTTCCGGTCTGTTATACACGGACTGTTTTATCGAGGCTTTTCGTCACTCTATAACCCAAAGTCCATCTATCACACAATTGAATACCCCCTCACAGTGCGCGGTATAAAATGTATGTTTAATGCATGCTCTTTGAACGACGACAAAAAATGGAGATTGGGGGAGGGGGTGAAAGAGAAAGCAATAGAGAAAGAGAGTAAAAAGTAACGAATGGAAATAGAAGTATACGAATGATGAACAACGAGCCCATAGTAACTACTATACCTCGCTATTTAATCCAATTTGTTTTGAAATGAAAGAAAGAGATGCATGAAAGAGTTAAATTAGCGATTTAATTGAGGATTGAAAAAATATAAAAAAAAGGTGCCATAGTAGTAAACGAAATTTTATTTTTCAAAGTGAGCTGGTGCTATAAATATCCAATTTAATTTTCACAATTATATTATAGTTTGAAATCATGGAATTAATTAAGATTTTGAATGTTCTGACGAGGGATAAAAACTCAAAATAAAGAACGAATAATATTTAATATGTAGATATTTCCCCTGGTTTGGATGGTAAAGTGTTTTAATAATTCACTACAAGAAGATAATAAGTTCAGTTTTCAAGAGTTAAAAAGTGGTACAGTACTTTTTTTTTAATATTATCTTTTAATCATATTTAAATTGACGTTTAATTTTGTATACAAACATTTCTCTTTTTTTAAAATTCAAGATTGATTTCTGAAAAAATGTGTATCCACAAGAGGTATTTATTCATTATTTTATATTATCAACCTTTAATTATTTTATTTTATTTCATGTTTATGCTTAAAACGCAAAGATTATAAAGAAATATAATAATGACCGTATCTTTTCCTCTTGGTATCAGTACCTTGGCTATGCTTGACTCACTTATAAGGAAATGGTTTGAGGGAGATGAATTTTGGGAAATGCATCATTACTCGATAGACGGCAGACTGATAACCCATATTCTGGATAAAAACTTATTCAATTTTGGATCAAACAGCATTAACATTGAACGTTTGAAAATTAAAGGGTACAGGGAAAAAGGATGGCGAAAGTCCAATTTAAACTAAAGTGCTGGTGTTGCCATCTGTTAGATAGTCCCTATACCTTTTTTTGTGTGTACGTTGTATTATGATTAAAAGAGATCTCTATCATATTAAATTAATTTTAAATAGTATTTGATGAGGTTTTTATGGGGCCTGAGATATAAAAGCTTTTGTCCCGAAAAACTCAAAATTATATTACAGGTTATAAATTTCAAATTTTTTATTTTTTTCACCTAGCTAGAACTTTATTAAAAAATAATTTTTTCTTGATAGGAACAGAAATAAAGTCAGCTACTTTAAAGATAAATCGTTTTTAAATTATTTAAAAACCGGTTACAGTATTCATAGCATTGATGAGCAAGCGAACAGAACGTCAAGCTCATCTGGCTTAGTTTGCTGATGAGGCACAGTTAGAGATTATATTCTATAGCTGGATGTACAATGATTGGGGTTTTGTAAATATTATTATTATTATTATTATTATTATTATTATTATTATTATTATTATTAGCACCGCGTCTTACTACCCGTTCAGTTTATACGCACTTACGCTAATGTGTAATGGTAGGGTGATTGTGAGATGAAATGAAGGACCTACAGTTTAACGTGGAATCCGAACCACGGTGGAGGCCTGGCATTCCTCACATTCACAAGATGTCTTGTCAGAGGTGAAGGAAGGGTTTGGTAATCAGATAAATCTTTGCCGGGACCTAGGATTGAACCCCGGCCGCCAGCATAAAAGTCTGATACCTTACCCCTAGACCGCCAGGTTTTGTAAATAGTTCCCCACTTATTGTGAAAGCAAATGTAGGTACATTTCTTCGAAATTATACATTATTTAAACCTACTATATTATCTATGCGTGGAAGCTCCAGTCAGGTGATAAAACGTAGTGCATGAATAAAAAGGTTATAGTATTAAAATATATGAATTAAAAAATTAAGATTGAAATTGGAAATCTCAACTTGGTGCGCAAATGCTCCTCCTACTGAGACACCCAGCTTTGTCCATTTCTGGGGTTTTACTGCAAACACGATCTAAGACCATTTAAAATTGGATCTTTAAGAGCAATATCGTCTAGCCTAACTATAAATTATATATATTTAATAGCTCAGTAGTAGGAGTACTGACGCGTTGAACGAGAAGGTGTCAGGTGTCGATTCCAGTGTCCAGGTGTATTTTTCATTCTGAGCTATCATTTGCTAACGACACATAATCCGAACAAAATATTAAGTTCAATGATCGAAAACATCATGACGTATTGGTGTCTCTGAAAATACTTTTACTTTTATGATTTGTAATATTTGAATCTATTTTGGGAGGTTAATTAATTGTGTAACGTAAGTGATGTATTATTCATTACATCTTATGAATCTTCACCACAACCTAACTTCTATTAAGTTTGTGTGTGTGTGTGTGTGTGAATGAACTCTTTCATCGACAATATTATTATTATTATTAATATTAGCATCGCGTCTTGCTACCCGTTCGGTATATACACACTTACGCTAATGTGTAATGGTAGGGTGATTGTGAGATGAAATAGAGGACCTACAGTTTAACGTGGGATCCGAACCACGATTGGAGCCCTGGCATTCCTCACATTCACAAGTTGTGATTAATACACGTTTTGTCAGAGATGAAGGAAGGGTTTGGCAATCAGATAAATCTGTGCCGGGACCGAGGACTGAACCCCAGACCCTCAACACAGAAGTCTGACACCTTGCCACTAGACCACCAGGTCATCTTCACCGATAAGAAGAGGTTAGGATGTAAATGTTTTCTATCAAATAAATAGTTATTTGTTCACAAAATACATAAATAATAATGAAACAAAATATATACAAATCCCAATCGTTTACAGGCATTGTTTCCCGGTAAATCCAGGTTTGATAGGACTGAACTATTAAATTTCTCCTTTAAGCTCTAAAACCCCATTTGAACAATCACACATGAAACAGTGTATCTAACATTCGTGTGTTTATTGTCTTTAAAGGTCGGTTTTGATACTGAATGGAAGGAAACAATAAGATTAGTACAGTCCTGTGTACTGACTCAGCAACAACTATACCACCCTCTCCAGTGGTCACTGTTGATGACGGGGAGATTGAGGTTCAAATCTCGGTCGGGTGTATTGAAAGTGGTTTTCCAGAATGTTTTTTTTCCACGCAAATGCGGGTGTATTTCCTATAAATATAGCCTTCTTAATCCTTAAAATCATTAGCGTAATAAGTAGGCTTACACAAGCGTATAACCCGAACGGTTAGTAAGACGTGGTGCAAAAAAAAAAATTGATATTATGATTTTGGTAAGAAACCGGTTCTCGAAGGCCTTATTTAACAGCATATTCAGTAAATTGGTAGAATAACAAACCTTACAGAACGTAATTCCTACCAAAATACTGGAATATTTTTCATACTACCAAAATACTTCTATACAATATGGAAATAGTGTGCAATAAGGCCTTTCGTAACAAAATCAGAGTATATTAATATGGGCCTTATACATAATGTTAGAACAAGCTAAACTTATAGAAGTATCCAATATGTAAAAAATATAGGCCCTAATAGAACTAAGTTATTGTTCAATATAAAATAAAAATCTTCTTCAACTTTATCTTCGCTCTGTGACAAAGACGTTACATAATTAATACACGTAAAGAGGGAAGCATTTGATGGACCTATTTCTTAGAAGTAGGTGCTAAAATTTCGAAATTTTCTATTCAACAGGTGCTGGCTGACCACGCCTAAATACATCTGGGCGTTTATTGGACCAGTGATTTTCTTTGTTGGGGTGAGTACGCAATTATAGCCCTTATTAACTTTTAAGCTAGTCATATATACATGTATAAGCAAACACACGCCTTTATTAAACAAATAATAAGTTGTTTTTAAAAAATAAAAAAAAACAGTGTGGAGAGGAACCGTTACTTTCCCCTTGTCTCGCCAAGGCTCAAAAGTTAATTGAAATAGTAACGGGGAAATGTGGAATGAAGGAAGGACTTAGAGCAGACGAAGCGTAATTTTATTTTCTTGCATGGACTAAATTTTACATAACTGAATAATTAAAAAATAAAAATGAAAGGGGAACAAAAAAAAAGACCACAAACTTACTTACATACGTGGGGGAAAAAAAATGTAATCAAAGAAGCTGAATAAAAAATTGTCTTAAATAACCCAGCTATTATAGCTGTCAATTACTGTTACAGCCGTATCTAATTATCAAATTCTTTAAATTTAAAAATGACACCAGGACACGTGAATTGATGCCAGTACCTTTATCTTAGCACGCCAATGTTTTTACCATTCAGCTATCCAGGTGTGATCACGTGCCCAGAAATATTCTTCAATCATATTTTAAGGCAGCGTCTGTGAGGGACGCGTTTAAATCGTCGGCTACGTTTAAGCGATCATTTAAGATCGCGAGAACCAGATTCGGTGGCCGCATGGTGTGAGGCGCTACTCTCGCAGTAGACTGACTATAATTGTCAATGGTGATGAGGTCGAGATTCGAATTTTGATAGGATATTCTGAGGGTGGTTTTTACAAAATGGTTTTCCACTCTTCCTCCACGAAAGTACGGGTACACTTCCTATAAATATAACCTTCATCCCTAAAATCATTACCGTAATTAGTGCCAAAGAGTATTACCTGAATGGGTAGTAGGACGCGATGGTGGAATTCGTATGGTTGTCATTGTACATTTGCCAACATAAAGCCTTCCTGGGACAAAGATGGTCGAATTATCTGATAGCTCCCGAACTTAATTGATCGCTCACAATATGTAGCAGACAATTTCCGCACGTCCATTACAGACTCTGCCTTAAGATATGAGTGAAGAATGACCCATTAACACTGGACGATCCCTGGATAGCTCAGTTGAGAAAGCATTTACATACGAAACCGAAGGTTCCGAGTTCGTTTCCCGTACTAACACGCAAATTTAACAATTATATATTAAATACACTCATTGTTTTATTTAATTTAATCATTCACAAAGTGGGACTGAACCATTAACAAGTTTCCCAGTGCTGAAAGAAAAATAATACATTCATAATTTCCTCCTCCCCTTTCTTCCAACGCTGAATCCGTGATAAACGTCTTACTACCCGTCCAGGATATTCGCGTATTTACACTACTGGCGTAGGGATGCGGAAGGTAGAATTTAAAGTAAATGCACTCGCAATGGTTTTGTGAAATCATGTAGTAAAAACCATATATATATATACTTGACCAGGATTCAAACCGTAACCTCTATCTCCCGTATAAACTAGTCCAGAAGAGACTGATGCTTTTGTACGTAGGATCAAAAGTGCGGGTAAATAAAAATTTATCTTGGTCTTTAAAAGAATGTATTAAAAATAACGTTCTATATAATATTCAAACAAATGGTTTTTTTCCCCACCATTTGGAAGTGAGAAAACTGGGGAAAGTTCGAATGTGCTGTTAAGGTTATAGTTCAAAGAAGATGTTGGGCGCGAAGAAACGCGTGTGCTCCGAATAAATATATGCTTGAACTAAAAGTATATAGTAGTGGATGGGTCGTAAATTTCTTTTTAAATCGTTTCTTTGCCCATTTTTTTTATTGACATTAACGATTTTCTGTGAACACAAAATGTGAAAGAATGAGAAAATGTTATGGGATTGGACTTCCTTTTTTCAAAAAAAAATTAAATTCGTATTCAGTTTTTCTTACCATAAAGTGTTATTTTATTTACATCAAATAAATAATCCTATTTTTACTTCTGGGATTAATTAAAAATTTAATAATTTTAACCATTATCTTCTAAAATAGTTTTAAATAGGTCCTAAACCACGTGACGACCTCTGCGTGGGGTTGAGAGAAGACAATTTTAATATTTAAAAAATCCCACTTCGGTGGTTGAACGGTCTAAGAAGTCATTCTCACAATTTATAGGACCGCCGATGATGAAGATATTAGGGTTTGGATCCCGGTCAGTTGTACTGAAAGTTTTTTTTCCTGATTGGTTTTCCATTCTCTCTCCAAATAAATGTGAATACACTTTAGCCAAGTTCTACCCTTCAAATCACCAACAAACTAGCGGCAAAAATAAATAAATGCAGCCCGCTTCAGTGGCCGAACGATCTAAGCCATCACACTTGTGTTGGACTGTCTTACCGATGACGTGGATATCGGGGTTCGAGTCTAAGCTGAGTCTACCTATGGTGATTTTTCCTAAATATTTTTCCACTTTCCTTCGACGCAAATGCGGGTAACTACATCTAGAGTGCTTTCTTATTTGTCCTTATCCCACTATAGTAATTATCATATATACGTATAGCCTGAACAGACGCGGTGACAATATATATTCGTGTGGACCAGTAAATATTAGAATTTACCGATTTATCCTAGCATTTACCAATATATGATGGTAAAAAGTCCAAAATATCTTAGAAAATGTTTACATTTTGAGTTTTAACAATCTATATAGTCAGGTGGGAGAGAGAATTCCCAATTCTAGCTTTGAACAGCACTCAAAAATGAACCAATAGCCTTGTAAAACCCAACCTAACCTACCCAAGCATAATCCAACGTTTAGGTCAGGTCGGACTAGGCTTGGTTAGGTTAGGTTAGGTTATGTTATTAGGTTATTGGTTTACTTTTAAGTGCAGGTCAAAGTTATAACTGGGGATCCTCTCTCTCACCTGACTCTATAGATTGTTAAAACTAAAATGTAAACATTTTCTAAGATATTTTGGACTTTTACCATCATATATTGGTAAATGCTAGGATAAATCGGTAAATTCTAATATTTACTGGTCTTCGGACCTTTAGAGTAATACACACATACACACACACACACACACACACACACACACATATATATATATATGTGTGTGTGGGTGTGTGTTTCCCAAACAAGAGGTTAGAAGTGGGGACATAAAATACATAAACACGCAGATGAAAGTGATTGTCCTCCATTTATTTATGTTTATGATATTCTGTGAAATGATGTAGAACAGAAGGAAAAACAATCACTGTGTTTGTACATAAATCTTGGTCACAAATTTAAAGGAAGTCATATTGTAAAACGACTTGTATGGTTCCGAGTAGCAAGTCCTCAAAGGTTTTCATAAATAATTCACTCTCTGAATATTATTTTGGCAGTAAGTATTTGTAAACACAGTTAGAGATCTCATACCCCCTCCCCCTTTATCCGCCTAGCCTGAACTCCATTTGTTTGTCAGTCTTCTATCCCTCCCTCTAACCCTTTTTTCTTCTTCTACGAACTGAAGTGTTCACAAAGCAACCACTCTCACCATTCTTCCACGAACATCATCGATTAACTTTTCCAGACAATCTAAGATGACATCCTTCCGAGGCGACTATTCGGCATCATCCTTGAATATACCGAGTCAAAGGGCGCATGCGAACATCGTCAGCGAGGGAAGATAAAAAAAAAATTGTTTCGTCGGAATAAAAGGGGGATGGAAAAAGGGGTCGACATTGGTTTTTATTTTTTCTTGAGAGTTTTACAAGATATCTCTTGCTGCGCGCATGGTCGAGTCTGTGCTATTGTCGGTGTAAAGGTAAAATAATGCTGAGGATATTTATGGGTTCAATTTCTATTTCTCATTTACTGTGTGTATGAAGGTGGCGGAGGTGTGGTCAAAGTTCCTGGTTACAGATCCAGAAGTCCCAGATTCGATCCTCGGCGCTTCCAGATTCTTCTGTGAAGCAGTAGATATGTAACGGGGTCAAGTCAGCCTCTTAATGCCAAAATATGAGAAGCTACTTGAATGAAATAATAGCAGCCTTGTGACTTGTATTAATCACAACTTCTGAATGTGTGGAATGCCAGGCCTCCACCGTGGTTCGGATTCCACTTTAAACTGTAGGTCCTCCATTTCATCTCACAACCACCCTACCATTACACATTAGCGTAAGTGCGTATAGCCCGAAAGGGTAGTAAGACACGGCGCCAATAATAATAATAATAATAATAATAATAATAAAGAAACCTTAAAATGCATGAAATACTAGATTAAAAATTATTCTATTCACAGTTGTATTTTCTTAAAATTGGTCACCAAAATAAATAAATGTATTTTTACAAATTAGATAAAGAGACATACAAAATATTAGTTTCAAAATAAAATAAAAAAACTATTTAGTAAATAGATACCCATAAACACAACCGAAGGCGATGACGTCCTCAACAACCTTCGTTTCATCTGGTTCACCATCTTAATTTATGAAGAGAACGAATCCTTTTAAAAAACTCTCGTTTATAAATATTTTTTAAATGAACCGAAGAGGCTACTTTTACACACACACACACACACACACACACACACAAAGAAACATCTAAACGGTTATTTTCATAAGCTCAATATTGTAAAAATCGATAAAAGATAAACATAGTTGAAAACAAATTATTTGTTGTGAAAGTTTTGACTGCCAAAAGTGACAGCAACTCTACATATGTTCTGGCAGATCATATGGTTTGTTGAATGGACACGTGAAAGTAAATCAGGTAATTTTTTCTAGCTGTCAGTCACCACCACTCCAGTGGTGTATTGAATTTATATTACTCTAACATGTGGTGAGTATGAGGTGGGATATTGGTTAGGGTGCAATTAGTAATCAATGATGCGTATTAACATAGACACACACACACATACACACACACTGACCGTCGGGCATACGATGCATTTTGGAGCAACAAAGGCTATGTTGACATTTGGTATGTTCCTAGCCTCGTTATAATTAATTTCAATATTAAGATTAATAATATGAATAGTATCCGACACCTTAGCTTAGTCGGTAGTGTCTCTGTAAACTGAGCTAAGAGTCTCGGGTTCGATTCACGGCATGGTCGAAAAATATATCATTGGTGAAATGTGGGTTTACCCTTTCATAGTGATAAATAAATGGCCTGGGGACTGGATGCTGTGCCAGTCTTCGTCTTAAGATAAGGTATACGAAGCTACGAGAGGCCTTGAAAGCCGGTAGTGTAAAAATATACGACTTTAATAAAAAAACTGACCAAGATCACTGGCTGGAACCAGTAAGGGATGGATGTAAATATGATTAGTAATAATTAATTATATGATTCCCATTATATTATTAAAAGTTTTGTGTTTCCAATGTTTTTGTGTATATAGAACCTCTTAGATAAGTAGTGTTCAACCTTTTTACAGTTGTACACCACCTAATTCGTAAACTCTTATCTCAAGTACGCCAAGAGGATATTTTGTAATTAATTACAAACCTTCTTTCTAGACGTAGTGGTGTATTTGTAGCAAATTAGGCCTACTTAACTTAGGAAGGAAGGTTATTGTCTTGATTAGTAAGCCTCTTCCTGTTTGTTTGTGCACGTTAGATATCTCGAGTGAAAATAAAGGGTAACATTTTAGAATTTTACTAGAGCTATTTTATAGGTGTTTATAATATCTATCAAAAGTGACAGTTGTTGATAACATGAATTGACGTAAGAATACGTGAAAGTAGGTTTACTAACTATTTTTAGCTCTCGGATAAGGGCCTTAATATAAAAATTGTACTATATTATAAACTTTCTTTTTAACAAAAATCTTCGCATAGCTTTGTCAAGGCGGCAGCGCTGTTACATCGTAATACCTCGCCTTGGTGTGTATACCCTGATTTTGGAAGGAATCTTGTCCTGGGAGGCCATATTTCGTATCAGAATCCTACTGTAGTGTGTAATTTTAGTAGGATAAACGGCCTTCCCGAACGGTGGTAGGAAGTCTGTTATGGAAGGCCTTCTAACTTAATAAAACAAAACCATACAGTAGGATTATGTTGCGAAATAAGACCTTCCAGAAAGGGCTACCAACCAAAATCAGGGTATACCGAACCAAGGACTAAATGCGCGTGTCCTTCAAGGGACGTCAGGATGATATGATGGA
>CABEEJ010002761.1:0-23842 GCA_901482245.1 Timema douglasi
TTAGAAACTCACTGTAAAACATTGTGTATTTTCTTTTATTATATTATTATGCCCGTGCGAAGCCGGGTTGGGCTGCTAGTTTTTTAAATAAACTTTGTGTGTTACCTTACTCATAAAAAAACTTATTTCCATTGTAGTTATTTATTTGAATTCTAAAATGTTATCAATATGTTTTGAATAGAATCAGAGTCATCTATGATTGGTCTTGGAGACTTTTACTCGTACAACCAAGTAATTAATGAATGTGATTTGAGTACATTGTGTTTGAAAATGCGGTATTTATTTGAGTGTATTTTAATTAAATATGTTTATTTCTAGGTTTTCGACCATAGCCAATGTTCTGGACGAGATGCCCTATGATTCTATAACCCTCGCCAGTAAAATGAAGTCTCCAAGAATATTGAAGACCCATTTGCCGGTACAAATGCTACCAAAAGAAGTATGGACTAAAAAACCAAAGGTACAATTATATTTTTCTCTTTCTTATATTAGTTTTACTTTACCTACCGAAGATAAAACTTAAACGTAATGTACATAGCTTCAATCATATGACCAGAGAGTTAGAAAACATTTAAAAAAAAATTCCTTCATAACAGTCGATTTGTATCTGAGCCCCAACCTCCCTTTAAGTGGGGAACCAAATTATGGGCGCCGACATTTGGTCCACTTGCACGTCGGAGTGATTGAAGGCTTAAAGATTGATTATATTTGTATCGCTGCTTTTCCTATTAGATAGAAGACGTGATAAATACAGTAACATAAACATACAAAGAAGGATTGGCTACATAAAACATAAGAGAGATATACATGTTTAAAAATCAGTTTATTATAGTGAAAATGAGAGAAAAATATTACAAGATAAAAGACGTGATAATATACCAAAAATATCCATTGTTTATGGGTGGGGATCATTTCTGTTACTAATAAATATTTGACCCAGTTGGCAACGTTAGGTGTAAAGCACCTTGATTTAACTTGCAATTAATACAATAATTATAGTTGTGTCTTTATTAGAAAAGGGTGTAGCTCATTAATGTAGAACAAACACACATTCGAAAATCAAGGTGCGTCTGCCTGAAAACAACGTCAATTAAAATTGGATGGAACTAAAGAATTAAGGTTAAACGACAATACATAACCTTACTTTATCCTGATAATCATAGAAAATAACAATAGTTAAACAATACCTAAATCTAGAATATCCTAGTTTAAAGAGTTACAACGTAGGCAGTTAAACGAGCTAACTAACATGAGCTAACTCCATATTGAGCTACGGGATACAAAGGTTAGGTTCCTAGAACAATAACTATAAGTTGACAAATAGTTAAAGAAGAGCTACCAAGAATCCAGATTGTAGATATACTATGGTCAGTCTATTCCTCTTTAGTACTGCCCGGTCATTCAATATAGTATATTTAAATTTCAACATAAGTCTGGACACAGACTATAACACTTGAAAACAGTTAAACATTAACTAATTCAAACATCACCTGAAGGGGGCTGGACAAAATAAACAATATGATGTGGGCCACTGTTCTGGACTAGTAGCATACCCCCAAGTTGAGACCGTACTAAGGGACGACAATAGATAGATTAGAGACTGGTATCAGTATAAGACTCAACTAGGTTTTGGAACAAAGCTATAGACTACCTGATCTCCACTTTTATCCTATCTAAAAGGTAAGACCAACAGAAACATGTCCACACAGTAAAGGGCATCGGTTAAGTGCCCAAATATTTAAGAATATGTCATATGTACATAGAACAACAGAAAATAAACTCTTATATTCAAATATTAGTCTTATGGACACAGAAAAACAGTTAAGAAACCCTAATATTAAAGTATATGTCAAATGGACATCGTGAAACAGTCTACGAAGACGATATCAAAAATACTAGATTAAAAATCAAATAATTTCAGATATTAAATTAACTGTGGCGAGGAGGCGAGACCAACGCGTTGAAAATGGTGACCACCGCTTGTACGTTTACTGGTGCTTTAAGTCCTCTTGGCAGCTCCTTCTATGATGCATGAGACGATGGCTTATATATAAGTGGGACTGACGTGTGAGAGGAACACAAGAAGGGAGGGGAGAGATCGTCCAGAATATTCCAGAGCATTTAGGCAAGCTTGGTTCGGCCGTCATCCACTGCGTCGCGGGGCGAGACACAAGATCAGTCGTGTCTAGCAAGCGAGCAAGGTGTTTTGTAAAAAACTTCCTCCAGGAAGTTTTGTCAGTCAGCTAGGCAGGGCCGCATCTATGGGGGGCAAAAGGGGCAACTGCCCTGGGCCCACATTCCAGGGGGTCACATTTCCTCCAAATATTATATCATTCAAGTAAGGTTACTATTCTAAATTTCGCATAAAATAGTTTACAGATAATTAACAGCAATAAGTATTCAATTAGTGATAGGATTCCATTACATATTCCTGAAAACCCAAACGTTATGTAATTTATGATTTACATTATTCGAGTAATGTGCTGCAATACAGTAGAATACGCCATCATTGTGCTACCGATGTCGGTCCTCAGGAAACTAACAGTGCAAAGACACAGAGAGGAATTTACTTATGTAACTTAATTTGTTTGAATTTAATAAGCCCGGCACAATTTATCTGATTACCAAACCTTTCCTTCACCTCTGACAAGACATCTTGTGAATGTGTAGAATGCCAGGCCTCCACCGTGGTTCGGATTCCACGTTAAACTGTAGGTCCTCCATTTCATCTCACAATCACCCTACCATTACACATTAGCGTAAGTGCGTATAACCCGAACGGGTAGTAAAGACGCGGTGCTAATAATAATAATAATTTAATAAAGTACAATCATTTAATGGGTTGATCAATATTCAATAAAATATGAGAAATTATTAAGTTATTAACGTAATTACCGAGTACGTATTAATATATTATAATGCTTTAATGCTAAAATTAAAAAACTGCCGAACAAAGGAGGAGCCACCAATTTTTTTTCTCCCCGGGCCTCAAATTCTCTTAAAACGGCCCCGCAGCTGGGGATATCTTTCATTTATCTTGGCCGTTTCCATAAAAACAATTTCACAATGAGTTTATATCTGCCAAATATTATTTAAATTTGTTAGTTCTTGGATTTATAGTGATGACTATAAATAAGTTATTTTGGAGTGTACTTGCTAATTATTGCTCTTGAACACGCTACATATTTTTTAAATGTTTGTTCTTCAATTCTTTATACTGGTCCTGTTGATTCTAATGTTTACATTAATAGAATTGGGATTAAATAATTTGAATTTATAACAAATGTACCGAAGTTATAATGAGAATAGTGAAAAGCCACTTAATAATAGACATCCAAGGTCCACTTAAAAAAAAAAAAATTGAACCCCAAATCCCCATTACCGGCAAACTAGGTTAACACTTTTTGGCCCAATTCCTCCTACCAATGTGGGTGATATTAATATAAATGAATACATATTTATCTACTTTCAATGGTGGCTAAGTGGTCCATGATACTAAACACCTTTTAAAGTGGGTTGTAGTTTTCGTGGAAAAGTGGTTTTAGAATAAGTGCCGAATATATTAAGGAATATTGTTCACGTGTTAAATTTTTCTATAATTTACTATCCTTATTCCTGATAATAATGGTTAATTTCCCCTAAATAAGCCTGCTTGTATTTTATATTAGAAAACATTTGAAGGAAGGCAAGCACTTCAAAACCTTGGCTCAGTCTGTAGCGTGTATACCTGTTAAGATAGGAGTCCTGAGTTTGAAGCCCAGTATGGTTGAAAAATTATATCATTGATGAAATTTGGGTCTTGCCTTTGACAGAGGTGAAAAAACGGCTGGGGACTGGATGTTGTATCTCTTTTTGAAATAAATTAATTTGTAAGTACTGTACCCATATTCGGTTCAGAAAGTGCACGTTAAGTACCTCAAATAATAAAATTCATCTTGTTATAATATTCACAGCCCATGGCTGTTGACCTAAAAGTCATGGGTTCAGTAACCAGTTTGTACTGGAATACTGCATTTAGTTTAAAATCTTCATTAGCTTTATTCTATCATATGCACTACCATCAACTTCTCCCAAGAGAAACGGTACATTAGTACTGGCTTATCACTACGCAAACTGAGCTGTAATAATGGATGTCCAGGATTTATTTAGCCTGGACATCCATTTTTACTACTATTAAAAAGAACTTTAAATAATTTAAGACACATCATAATCCAGTTTTATTAAAACATTTATTTTAAAAGAAAAAATAAGTTTTAGTTTAGAATCAAAATAGTTTCGTATAAAAGCTCTTGAAAAAGTAAGATATGGGAAAAAATTTCCATAATAAATTGATTATACAAGATAAGTGAAGGCTTATTCAATTCCAGATGGAATATTAGATTATATTTAATAATTTGTATACGAGTTATCTCTTGCAGAGTGACCAATTATTAGACTGTCTATAATCTAAATATAGGTGTTTCATATAGAGCGTGCCTTATATATTTTTTATTAAACCACGTGTTACGTACTAGCTGTTCAGGATATATACATTTACTTATTACGCTAAGGTAAGGAATTTGGGATGAGGATGGTTAAATCTAGAGGAAATGTACCTGGATTTGATTTTAGGGAGAGTGTAAAACATTTTCTTTAATACCTTGGTACACCCGACTAGGATTTGAAACCCAATTTTCCTGCCATCGACAGTCTATAATGACACGAGAGTGACGCCTTAGACCATGTGGCCAGTGAAATGCATGACGTAATATTTGCTTACTTTTTTAAGTAGGCTAGTATAATAGTATAACATATTTATTTGTAAAGTACAGGTTAAATATTTTATTCTAGGAATTATTTTGTCTTTTTTTATGCACCGTGTCTCGCTACACTATCGGTTTATACGTTTATATACTAGTTACGCTAACGTGTTTGGAATTAGGAAGACTTAAATATAAAGGAAGTGTGCCCGTACTTGCGGGAATTGAAAGAGGAAAATATTATTGGAGAAACCACTTTTCACCTATCCAGCCCGGATTCGAACAAGTATCTCGCCATAATCAGCAGTCCAGTCTATTTCAAGAAAAATGCCTTGCACTATTTGATAGCCAAAGCGGTTAACTCTATTAGTAAATTGGTGGGATGAGAAAGATTTCAAAAATTAAGACATTAAGTCTACATTTTCTAAACAAAATTATCATTTAATCAAATGTCTTACTCAACTATGGAATAGAGAACACCCTCATTCCCCATTCTAGAATCATCACCACTAACTAAAAGTCCCCAATTTCACCAATGATGGGATAAATTTCGTCCGTGCCGGTAATAAAACCCGGGACTCATCTCTTAAGAAAGACACAATAAAGACTGAGTCTGGAAACAAATCTATGAATACAATAGATTAAATCATAGCTATACACGGTATCAAACAATGTTTCCACGAACTATTGTAGTCTGCTTTTCAATCCCGTTGGTGTCGAAGCCTTTCCTATGTATCATGAATGACAAGAATCATTTCAGTGATATCTTGTGATTTATAGTGCAGTCAGGTGTTACCAAGTTTATTCAGCTGGAAATCTCTTCGACTTTACGCGTTTCTCTTTTCCCTCGCCCCTTCCCTATGCAGTAAACTTCTTAACTTTCCACCCTTTTTTTATTTTTTTTGCATCTATTCTCAACTCACTCGCTTGAATCCACTCTGATGTATTTTCCTGTTGTTAGTTTCCATTAAATGTATCAGAACACGACTTGAAAGCTAACTTGAGATTGAACCTTTATAGGTTGGCTCATTGCGGTAGGGGGAGATCAGGGCTCGAATCCCGTTCATATGTTCTGAAAAATATGTTCTGTTTTGTTTTCCTCCGCTTCAAGCAAATATATGTATAGTTATTTTAAATTGTATCTTCCCAAATCATAATTTAACCTGAAAGATTACCTTAAATACTTTAAGTACAAACACAACGTCATAATTTTAATAACATTTTTTTTTCTTATATGGCTGTGTTGGGTTATTTCATGGGCTACGTGTGTCTCTCAATATTATTTACACTCATGCAAAAAGGATAAGTAAGCTACAAGTTATAGTAAATGTATCTGAATTTTATTGAAGACAGGTGGGAAATTAATTTAAGGAGAATCCTTCTTAATACACCAGGCTGAGATTTGAAATCCGACATCCGTAAAACTGCCCAGTAAGATCAAATGAGAACTATGCCTTAGCCCATTTGCCCCCAGATTAAAGCAAAAAATATTATTTTATTCCAATATTTAATTATTACCTGTAAGCAAGGTTGTCAAGATTGAGCATAGCCCATTTTTACTAAAAATAATGTTGTAGAAAAATTTCATTCAACTACCCACGTTATTATGATTTTATAATAAAGCTATACCTCCATATATAATTTTGATAAAAAGATCCACAATAAGCTATGTATTTTTAAACCAAAATATATCACCGTTATACAAATCGTGCCTGTTGTATTATCTCATTGACTAGATTGTTTAATTATAGAAGTAGGAGAATTGACCGATTTTTTTTCATAAAAACTAATTCCTATTAAATGTTTTAAATATATTAAACGTTATATTGCTAAACAAAATTATCATATCAGCACAAGCTTCAAAAACTAAAACAATTCTAAATAAAAGGCACAGTGTAGTCTCCCAAACATTAATAATTCATTAAGTTAAAAGGGAATGCCTAATTTTCAACAATAACAAATATTTTTGCCATACCTGGAATCAAACCACGGAGGCAAACTTGATCTCAGCTATATGTGAAACCAAACTCTATATATCATGTTAATTTATGTTAAGAAAAAAAAGAACGTGAGTTTTTTTTCCCCTACATATTTTATAGCTGACCTAAACCTATATTTCATTATATATGATATTGTTGGTTTTAAGTTTCGCCCATTTTTGGGGGTAATTTGGCTGGAATTGTCTATAAAATAAACCAGTATAGCACTGGACTAACCCATCTCTTTTAGTCAATCTTCATCCTACTCTTTACCTCAACTAAAGATTGAGAAATATATTTCTGAAATTATGAAATATATATATTATTAGTGAAATTAGTGTTTCAACTTCCACAGTAATAAAATTGATAACCAAGGATTGGTTGTACTATATTTGTACTTATGTAATCAATATATCCAGTGAGCACAGGTTAAATCCACTGTAATACTTTTAAAAATCGTGAATTTCCAACCATTCTGCTTCGTCTAAATATTAAAAATGTATCAATGATCTTTTTTGAGGTATACCTTTTTTTACACATATGCTGAGATTAGAATCATTACTACAATATTTTGTGATTAAAGTAAAACCGTTTGATGGAAAATAGCAAACAGTCCCATCTTGATTGATTACAATATGGCTCTAAGGTATAGCATTGTGGAAACAATACAATTAAAGTAAGATTTTAAAGTGAAAACAAGAGTACATTATAAATGTATTTGTTTTAAATTTTCATAATATATTTCTCAGCTTCATTTTAAAACGTCCATTTGTGTGATAAGTACTGTACTACTAATCCATTACATCACTTTAATTAATCTACTCGCCTCCATTCATGATTTATATATTTTACTGAGGACGCAAACATTTGGGCAGTGTGGCCCGCTTAATTTAATTAAAGGTTGAGTCTGGTCTGGTAAGAACGCATTCAATGTACAGTCCACTCTTCCATGGAGAGGCCTTATCGGCCAACTATAGAATTCCCTTGATATAATTTCATTCTTTCATCCGCCAAGTCATGCCATCTGCCACTTTTAATAGATATTTGTAATGTCTATCATATAAAATTAATAATATAATAAAATGCTATAAAATTTACCAACGAAAAAATCTGTTTTTATTATTTAAGTGACCCAAAGAAATGGGATTATAATTTATACGCTAATTTCCCTTGTGTTAATGTTTCTTATAAACTAAATTATTATTATTATTAGCACCGCGTCTTACTACCCATCCGGGCTATACGCACTTACGCTAATGTGTAATGGTAGGGTGATTGTGAGATGAAATGAAGGACCTACAGTTTAACGTGGAATCCGAAACCACGGTGGAGGCCTGGCATTCCTCACATTCACAAGATGTCTTGTCAGAGGTGAAGGAAGGATTATAAATTAAATAATCTAACGATTGAATATTGGATTACTCCTCTATGAAACTAAAATAGATTCTGCAACTAGCTGTATTTACGGTATTAGTATTCACAGTTTAAGAATAAATATTTGAATGAAATATTAATATGAGGCTAAGATACTGATAGTCTCAAATGTGTTGCATGCTTGTACAATGATGATGTTGATAATGATTATGATGGATATTACACAATGAAGCTTTTAGGAATAAATATGTGAGGCGAAATGGTTAAGAGTATCATATTTTGCAATCTTTTATTTTATTCTGTGGTCACTAATTTCCTATCAAATTATGTAGCCACTCCTATAGAATATAATCAAATGTTGTAAAAACCATCTAGTCAAATCACCAACTGAAGAACTTTAAGATTAAATGTGTTAAAGACGTCATTTTGATAATAACCAAAGCTAAATATTTTATTTAATATTATCTGTCACAGGCATAACATATTGGCGATTGTTATTAATTACCTCTGTGAAAAATATTTGGAAATTAAGTTTATTTATTCAGATATACTGTAAAATGGTATTATGAAGCTGATATTTGATAAAATGGCTTCCGTATCAATATGTCATTTTATTTGTTTTGTATTCATATCTCTAGAATAGTTTAAAGTAAGAATTGTATGGATGAATGTTGTTTTCAGATCATTTACGTGTCTAGGAATCCTAAAGATGCGGCTGTCTCCTACTATCACCATCACAGGCTGTGGAACGGTTACGTTGGATCTTTTGAAGAATTTATGGAGGCGTTTCTAGAAGATGCGTGTGAGTGTTTTCAGAAATAAATAGTGTAAATTGGAAGCATCGCCATTTCTTAGAGGCCTTTAACTTTACAATGAATTATTATAAATAGTCGTATCTTCCATTACTTACTAAAACCCAAGAGCATATTAAACCCAAAGAAGAGATAGTTGATTCTATATTTTTTTAAATATAGTGCCTACATAAGATAAGTATGCATCTTGTTTAATCTAAACATATACAAATGTGGGGGGAAATATTTCCCAGAAGTACGTGTAGCAAATCAAATCTTTATTAAAGGCTCAATCCAATGCTAAGGAGCAAGAATAGTAAATTAAAGAAAGTGCACCCACATTAGCGTTGAAATCAGGAAAGAAAATCCATAATGAGAATTAAAATGCGGAAAACCTCTCAGTGTTACAGAAATAGAGTACATACAGTTTTCTCATCAGATTGTCAATAAATGGGCTCTTCAATTTTAACCTCGGCTGCGCGTCATAATTTTGGCCATCCGAGGCTAATATTGTATAGTTTATTTTAATAAGAATTTTATAGTAGACCAGGTTACAAATCTTGGTCATACCGACTACCATGACAGTATTCGCTCTTTAGGTAAGGGGTCTGTACCGGTCGGTGTCGGCACATTTTAGCCAGTATACCACAAATACAACCGTTGATCAGACTTATTCTGAGTGCGCTTGCAATATTCCTACAAACCAGTATTCCTACTGTAGAGACTGCCTTGCCAGTAAGCATACCGTTGGCTATATCACTAACACTAGGAGGTAAGAGGGTGCACCAATACACCAAGTCACATTGCGATAGTTAATGCACTCCTAGTCCCTTGTACTAGGTCCCCCACAGTTGTACAACTTAATATTTAATATTCTGACCAAAAGTTGTTTGATTAATATATCGTATTGGTTTAGAGGTAAAATAGTTGTTGTGTACCGATATATTGTGCTTATCATGCATGCTAAATAATTCCAGGCTACACAACGCTCGGCTGCAAGCATTAAGGACTTCCTGAGTATGATGGATTTTGAAAAATATATTTTCGTTTTAGGCAAGAGTTACGCGTTTTAGACGTCGTAGAATCCTGAGTTATTTAAGATTTGGTTAGCTATTTCCAAATATGTTTCATTCCAAAAAAAAAGGTGAAAGCTATCCACATGAATCTCACTTCTATTTTGGAATGAACTATATTTGAAATAAAAAACCAATAGAAACCTATATAATTAGAAACATTACATTTTAAATCTAGTAATTCAAAAATCATAGAAATGTGAACTCAGCTCTTTTTCAACGGCCTTTAAGATAAAAATGTTAAACTATGAAATGTAGGTTAATGGTTAGAAACATTGAGGTAGACTGCCTCAAGGAAATGGTAATTCTTTTAGTAGTTTATAAGCTTCAGAATAATTGTCTGTCCCCAAATAAATAATTTAGTGTGAAGATACTTCTTTCAAATTTGAAAAAACACCTCCAAGACTTGAACAAAAACCAATGGCCTATACGAAAAACCAATCCAATCTGACAGCCAAGGCTTGATAATATAATAATTAATGATTTAAACATTATTTAGATGTATCATAGAAACCGGTATACTATTCTTTTCTATGTTGTATATTTTTATTCCAATGATTCACTAAAATTTCTCCCATTGGTTTGGGAATTTACCTATGAAATATAAAATGATTATAATTTGTTTCATCTTTCAGTGGTTTACAGCCCATTTTGGGACCATGTTCTAGACTACTGGGAAAAACGAGACGAACATAATGTGTTGTTCAATTCATACGAGGGAATGAAAAAGGTGAAAAATATTTATATAAATTAATTTAATCGATATAGTAATAATAATTAGAAGAACTTTTGGATCAAAATTATTTTTCCCACACAATATTACTACATTTTGATTATTTTAAAGATTTAATGAAAGGTATGTTAAAAAATTCCTTCAAAATTCAAAAGTTGTATTATTATTATTATTATTATTATTGTAAGATAAGTGCAAAAATTATAAATATATTATATATAAATATATAATATATTTATATATTTATAAAGAACATCATTATAATTCTCGAGCATAAAACATATCAAATAAATATATTTTCAGATAAAATTCCCTACCAATTCTCTCAATACGATACCTACTGTTATCAATAATTTTCTTCCGATTCCACATCCCTAGCCTGGACAGTTATTAAGACAAGAAGGAATATAAATCATTATATATATATATATATATATAGTTTAATATATATAAATACATATATATAATTAGTTTCTTTTAATTTTGTTATTTCAGAACCTTAAAAGTGTGATCCTCAAGACGTGTAAGTTCTTAGGGAAGTCCTACACGAACGATGAGGTGGAAAGTCTGTCTGACCACCTAAGTTTCAACAGCATGAAAGATAACCCGTCAGTGAACCTTGAATTCTTCACCAAGCAAGAAATTGAAAGAAATAACATGGAGGAGACTAAAGATCTCAAATTTATCAGGCAGGGAGAGACTGGAGGTTGGAAGAAAGTGATGAGCCTCGAGCTAGCTGCAAGGTTCGATGCCTGGACAGCTGAAAAGTTGGATGGCAGTGGATACGAGGTGGGTATGGCAGCAGTTGACTAGACATATTGTGTCCGAGTCTTGATCCAAACTAAGGTTGTCATGTACGTTTACATTATCTCCAATTAAAGGAATCTATCTCATTATAGAGTGTACCTTTCAATCAACAATAAGTTCGCCCCCCATTCTAATATTTTATTCTAGCAGATTGTGTTCTTCACACAATAATTACAATTTTAGTTTCAATTCCTAATTTACTCCTAGAGTTCAAATAAAATGTTTAGGAAATGTTAAAGAACATATTATTTTAATTCGGCATCTTAGATCACTGTAATATATTTAATACTGACTAAAAGGGTGTAAATATTATTTTTAATTTATAAACTACAATATTTAATTAATCCTTTGATTAAAGAGAAAACAATGTAAGGTTTGAGTTAATATTTTAAATATACAGTACAATACGAAATTGGAAGTAGTTTTCAGCACTGTTTTTATGAAATTAGAAATAATATTTCTAATTTAATCTAGGCACAAACTTCCATAAAATATTAACTTCAGGAATATAATTTGATTATAAGTTATTATTGCCAATACAATTATTGTACTAAATTTTAAAGTAAAATCCCCATTAAATCCAAGCAAATACCAAAGATTATTATATATTTTTGATCGTTACTAGCTCAATACATTAGAAAAATATTATAAATATTGTGTATTGTGAAACAGGGTACTTTCTTGAACACCATTTATATTTTCTGTTTATTAAATATTTATATATGTTTTAAATATTGTAGAGTTCTTATCAAACGTATAAAACATATTAATGTATAACATATACATTTTTCAACCCTATGTGTGTTATTTTAATTAACTCTCAAACATAGAATAAAATAATGTGATTACAGAATAAAAAAACATAATTTTAAACATATAATTGTAAATATAGTAGAATCCCCTAATATTCTACTTCTTTTTGAATATTAAAATTATAATTAGTATTAAATTAAACCTTTAAAACTATGTATTGTTATAAATAAAAACACTATATATTTTTAACTAGTCATACGCTTATTTCTTTCTTATTTAATTTTATAAACTACTTAAGATGCCATTTTATAAAAAAACAAATACAATTCTCATTAAAATACTAAAATAATAATGAAAATATTTCTTATTGATTATTTCTAATAATATATTTGGTTACTATGAAGACAAGAGACACAGTAATAGTATATCACTTTAAATCATTCAAATTAGTTTTAAAGCTCCAGCAAAAACAAATAATTCCTTACTATATTATTGCACCATCATTTTCATTTGGGTTAAGGTCCTTTGATAATTCAAATATGGTATCCGGTCTTTCTGTTAAGTATATTGTTCATTCTTTCACTAAACACAATTTATTCTATTTATAATATATATCCTTTGATTTAGAGTACTTTGTTATAAATGGAACAAATACAGTGACAAAGATAAAAGAAACCATATATATAGTATGACATTACACATCCTTAACACACATTAACTGTCAAATATCTTTTTTCTCGTTTAAGTTTTACACGAGCCGCAAAACTCGATTTAGTGGGCGAAAAGTTCTAAGGCGTCACACTAACAATAGACCAATGATGGGGAAATTGGTGATCGAATATTGTTAGAGTGGAGTGAGTTATTGTTTTTTTCTAAATTGTTTTCAATTTCTTTGACAAAAAATGTGGCAACACTTTCTCAAAATAAACCCTTAGTCATACCTAAAACTTCAGCGTAGCTAATTCATATACCTATAACCCAAATAGGCAGTAAGACGCAGTTACAATATATATATATATATATATACATAGAGAGAGAGAGAGAGAGAGAGAGCCTACATCGGTGAGATCGTGAAATATCAAACTTGTTAGTAAAATGAAAAGTTAAACCTAAGCTAACTATCATTCTTCTGACACATAACAAAAGAAGAGTTCTAAAGATCTTCTCCTTATAGGCCTTAAAGCTATTGGTTAGTTCTAAACAGAGTGGGGTGAGGCCCAACAAAACTTGTATCCTAAAATGACCCTTCAAGTGGACACTGTTAGGGACTTTCCACCACCATACCCCGCCCTTCCCGCTTCTGACTGTTGGTAGACGACTATTTACCCTCTAACTCTAAGGATACCACAGTATCATTCGTGGTGAGTGTCAATCCTTGGCTATTTCAATCATTATGAAACCTATATCATAAGCTATAACTTAGTGTAACCTTCTTCGGTGGCCACATGGTTTAAGGCATAACTCTCTAAATATAACAAACTGCCAATGACAAGGAGCGCTGGGATCAAAATCCAGACTGGTGTACTGGGGTGGTTTTTACTAAATGGTTTTACTGTTTCTCTCCACGGAAATAAGGGTATACTTACTTAAAATTCAAATTTTCATCATCCCTAATTCATTAGAGCCATTATTAAATATGCGTATAGCCTGAACCAGAAATAAAACGTACTGATAAAAAAAAGAATTTAGTGTAAATGAGGGTGTACCAGCATGGGTTATAAGCAGTGCTTAACTAATGACGGGATGTGGCGGAACGGCGTTCCGGATAGATCTTACCGTCTAGCCACACGATACCTCCAAAGAAAGGTCCGCACCAACTTTAAAGTTGCTCCGTCAGATTTTTTCCAAGGATTAATATATATATATATATATATATATATATATATATATATATTAATCCAAATTTGCCAAATTTCAAGTTTCTAGCTCATCTGGAAGTAGGCAAACATTGTCAGTGAGTGAGTCAGACCATGTGGTTTTATAGTAGTATAATTAGATACTGAGGTGAACAATAGTTTATGTGCCCAACAATGACAGATACATTCCCTAACCCTAACAAACAGTCTTGATTTCTTTCACCACAAAGTGTATCAGTGGCATAGAAGCTACCATGAGAGTTTTATTTTGGGGACAGGTGACCTGGTGGTCTAGGGCTAAGGTGTCGGACTTCTGTGCTGGAAGTCCGGGGTTCAATCCTCGGTCAGGCACAGATTTATCTGATTACCAAACCCTTCCTTCACCTCTGACAAGACATCTTGTGAATGTGGGGAATGCCAGGCCTCCACCGTGGTTCGGATCCCACGTTAAACTGTAGGTCCTTCATTTCATCTCACAATCACCCTACCATTACACATTAGCGTAGGTGCGTATAACCCAAACGGGTAGTAAGACGTTGTGATAATAATAATGATGATGATGATGATGATGATGATGATGATAATATTTTGGGGACGGAGAAGGGGGGTGCAGGAGTTAGGGGGGGATTAAAGTTGATGTCTGATGGCGTGAATTCCTATGACTCATCCTACCTCTCCCCCTTCCATGTATTTGCATTAAATTTAATTGAAAAAAAAAATTAAACACAATCACATTATGATGATTTTAAACATTTTCTTTGTTCCTATAAGAAAATATTGGCTTAAAAACACGTATTTTTAATCTTAAATTAAAAAAAAAAATCTGGGGCGTGGTCAGACCCCCGAGTAGTGTGTTCCAGTACCTAAAATTTTAGAAATCAAACACTGGGTATAAGTATATATGACTTGAACGATTGTGGAACCATTCAAGGTAATTTCACCTAGGTTGACTCTACAATGGTGAAACTTATTGGTATATACAAAGGGTAGCTATGTGCCTAAATATTAATAACTGTATCCAAATTAGAAATATTCATTGTAACAGTCATACCTTGATTTTTATCCCCATGGTGAAACTTAAAATACATCAAGGCTGTATAAGAGACATACTTATGACTGTTACTAGTTAGTGTTGTAAAGACTTAATCATATCAGATATATTATTGGTACTAATCAAATATTAAGGTGTCACACCCATACCTGTAAGATATTTTATAATTATTCATTAATCTAAACTATGCAGCAAACTTTCACGGTTATGGTAGACCTTCATTAAGGCCCGTTGACACGGTGTTAGTTGACTAATGAAAGTACACTAATTTGGCTGCGCGCGCACAGCTTGCACCGTGTAAACATACAAGCTACCTACTAATAAACCAGTCCACATGCAACTGAAAGAGTTGGTCACCTTCTAACTTTACTAATGCAAGTAGATCATTCAAAATGGTGGCAACTAAAAAATTGTGTGTGTGTGGGGGCGACACTTATTTGTGGAATGTTATGAAAAGGATGAATTTTTGTGGAATTTTAAGCACCGGATTTATAGAGATTAGAATGCAAGGGATGTTGCACTATAGAATATTAAGTAAAGTGATATCAGGCGTACATATTCTCAAGAATTGTGCCTTTTGAAAGATTGTATTTAATATCGGTAAATAATTCATCAAATTATTATTTCCTACCAATTAACATGACTTGTGTAATTTTTGTTAAATAAAATCAAAAATAATAGAACATTGTTGTACCGTGATTAGTTCCGGTAACATAATATTCGTGTTATCGGCAAGTAAGGTATGAATGTCCGGTGATTTTCACAATAAATCACCGGCATGTTTTCCAATCTACGTATTTGACACTTTAACGAATCTTTCTAAGTTTTAATTTTTTTAAATAATGTTCAGCCTGTACATACACTTATAACACTTTGTAGTAATGCTTCGGCAACTTGAGTAGATACGCAACATAATATTATTGTCTCATAGCAAACCAGATAGTTTATATTTAAAAACAATCTACAAATTAATTTAGGCCTATTTTTTATATTTTGGGCCTAGCTAGAATTTAACAAGATATGTTGTCATTAGTATACCAACATTTAAAACCGGGTTGAAAAACCTGGGTTGGACCTATTTAAAAAATGCTCTACCGTGTTTGGCTGTATTGGGATTTATTGACCTTATTTGAGTTTAATTTTATTTAACATGTATTCTAAATAAGCTAACAAATCAAGTAAGATAATTAAATAATTAATTGGGATCATATAAAATATATTTTAATGTATTAAGGAACTAAGAAATAGGAGACACACTAATCACTAACTTTTTTATGTTGTCTATATAAAACAATTTTTTTTAAATAGGTCAACTAATTATGATAAATTGCATTTAATGAAAAATTGTAATTTATGTGGCCGCCCATACTTATTCTAAATTCACCCTTACTATCTCCTAACACATAATCGTAATTATTATATACGTATAAATTACCCAAACGAGAAATGAGACACAGTGATAAAAAAAAAGGCTCCAAAAGAGAGACCAGTTATCACCACTCTTAATTTTCAGCCATATTTTCATAAGTGCTACTAATACAAGTGAAAAATGCGTGTCAAAACAACTAGCATGTTAGATAATACTAGTAAACTTGCATTAGTCCACTAACACTGTGTCAACAGGCCTTTAGTACACGATGTTGATATAATGAGGATTTTCTCTAACGTTTTGACTATGTTTCCAGTAATTAGTGAAACTTAGACCCAAAATGGTACCCTCTGGTTACACTGGTTTGATATTTTATACGTTTCAACATGATGGAATCAACCAGGGTATGACTCTTACCATGAAAGGTTCCACTATGGTTCAAGTCAAAGAATGATTATCCTGTGGTTCCAGGCATTTCATCATTTATATTGATACTTAGACCTACGATGATACACTTTGTTTATACTAGTATTAATATATTATAAATATGTTTCACCATGATAGAATTAACCAATGGATGACTCTTACCATGAAAGGTTTCGCTATGATTCCAGTCAAAAAATGATTCCCTTATGGTTCCAGTCATTTTATCATTAATCTTGATATTTTTTTATTTTTTTATTTAGCATCGCGTCTTACTACCACTCCGGGTTATACGCTTAAGTACTAAGTGAACCCGCATTTGCGTGGAGGGAGAGTGGAAAACCATTCAGGAAAAACCACCCCCAGTTCACCAGACTGAGATTCGAACCTCGATCTCCCCGTCCTCGGTAGTCTAGCTCAGCACAACTAGCGCGTTAGCCAACTACGCCACCGAGGCAGATATCTTGATATTTAAACCTAGGAGGATACACTCTGTTTATTCTGTTATTGATATATTATAATTATGTTTTACCATGATAGAAATAACAAAGGGATGACTCTTGACTTGAATAGTTCCATTATGGTTCCAGCAATATATACTTTGATTCATGAGGGTACCCTCTGTTTACACTTGGGTATGCATCAGGAACTGGGGTATTGAAGGAAACGATACATGCATGCGAGATGAAATATCTAAATAGTAGGCTTGGACTGACCAGGATGAACTGGGTGTGAAATGAAAAAGTGAGAGAGAGTGAAGTAGGAACCCCCACAGGATAGGATAAAGAAGGAGATATTTGGGGTTTTGGAGGGGCGTATGGATATGTGATCAAATTGGAAGAGGGAAGGATTCCAAGGTTACTCGAAATGGAGGTGTTGGGCGGGTGGCCAAGAGGAAGAAGACCCAGGGAGGTTGCTGATGGGAGTGCGGAGGAGTGTGGGAAGGAGAGGATTGGATTGGGCTGTCATGGATGAAGAAAATTAGTGGGATCATAAGATTAAATGGAAAGGTTTTTATTTGAGACAAGCCAGGAAACTGTGTATAGATGATGATGATAATACAGGAAAGTGTGTCTAGTAAAAAGAAAAAATATTGAAAAGAGTTTATATTTTTATATTTAGTTATTATTTGTGTTTATTGATTATGATAAAGTATTAAGATTAAATGCATTTTATTTAATTGATATAATATTGGACGCCAACTACCAACCCCTATTATTTTCGAAAGTAGGTTGATTTTTACTAAAGAAAGTAAATCCCCAGAAAATGCTCAGCGGTGATACGAAAACTCCTTCTCTCAGAACCCCTTGACTTTACCTAGAGTTTTTTTTAATTATTGGGCACTTACACCAAAGGACTCCTTGGAGCAGATTATTATTCCAGGCTTGGACATCCAATCAACAGAAAATATTTATATCTGGGATACAATGTTAAAATTACCATGTTCATAATATGACAATTAAATTAATGATACCATGAAAATGATATAGTGATTGTAATTATTGTGAGAAACAAATTTTTAAATAAATAAACCCTAAGTAATAAGGCATGCCTCCTATGATATAAATTAATATAATTATTGTGAAGCAACAATTGAAATATTTTTAAACTCACTTGAAATGTGATGACAAAACACAAAATAAAATTATAAATTATTACAAAAATATTCCTTTAAATTAAATGATAACATAACAGGTGTAAAAAATCGAATATATATGAATGTATATATAATCAGGATGTGTTATTTATTTTTATTGAAAAGAGGGGGAAATATTAAAAAGGGCATATATCTATTTATTAACTTTAAGTCCAGTGACGTCATTAAAAAGATGCACATAAAAAAGATGGTAAAAGAATGGTGGGCTGACAGATTTAAAATGATTACAATACTTTGGGTTCAAAACCAACATTTACATTAAACAACAACAAAACTTACTATCTCGGGGTAAAGCTTAAAATAATAATAATGCATAAAATCGAACATGATACTCTCTCAGTACCTCTGGGACATGCTGGGAAAAAATATACCTTTACTGCACCCAGTCAACAATGGACTCGTCTTGCGTACAACAATACCAGCCTCCAAAGTCAGAATCACTGGGAACTGATTACAGGTGAGATATAGCTAAATACGTTTTTATAGCAATAGTAACACGGTGGATAACACTGAATGATGGTCATAATAATATAAATAAAATACTTAACAACGGATTTAACTTTAAAAAAAAATAGGTTTAGTTTTTTCTTTAATAAATAATCGTCAATCTAAAATTTTACTCTGCCTAAGAAACATCTACTAAATTATAAATTTAAAATACAATTCATAATTAAAATAATAGTTCAGTAAGTTGAATTATTAATTAAAAAAATCTTAGGTCCAATATTTATTGATTATTATTGATATAATAATACAAAATATTATAATTTCTTGAGACACCTAATTAATAGATGTCCTTTATGAGTTTAATAGTTAAAATAAAAGTACAATATAACATAAGACATTGCAGTTGTGTCGAAAGAATGAATGTGTCCAAAAGATTATTTCCAGTCATTGTTAAAAAAAATGTTAATTTAAGAAAAACAAATTATTAGAAGAATATAACACGAAATCTTAAAATTGTAGTGGAAATGTTTAGAAAGAATATAGCGTCTGCGTAGTGGGGTCGAAAGTGTGTAGATATTAAAACTAAAAATAATATAGTTGATATCTACTTAAAAGATGTTCTGGGAGCTCATCTTCGAAACTCTTGAGTTGGTCCAAAACTCTAAAAGTCCAATAATCATCATTGCAGAGATCTACCATTGGTATAAAGTTGTTGTCACGTCTCTGGTAGTTATTTAGATGAACATTTGAAAGATTATTTTTTTTAAAAAAACTGGCAAAATTTCAATTTTTGTTGCACTGAAAATAATGTGTGTCATCTTCTCTTTATCTCCAAGACTCCAGTCCCACTGCTTTCTTCCAATACCCGCCTGTCGGCATTTCTCGTAGAGGCCCCAAAATTCTCGCGGATTAGAGTTCTAAATTTTAAATATATGTCTATAAATATGTAAGATTAACGTAGAAACAAGGAATATCTGGAGAAAAAATAATAATTAAAGAAGCATGATAAAATTTGAATTTTTAACTGCATGTATGTATAATCTTATATCTGAGAGTTTGACATATGATCATTGTTTGTAAACAAACTCAATTTCTTCTATTTTTCCTTCCGGGCCATTTAAATAAAAGTGTACGAGATTGGATGACATATCTGTGTCGTCACATCCCCCGCATTCCTCCATTGCTCGAGATCATTTCTTTCTTCCTCTTGTAGCGCGGCCATTATGATTCTAGTAGAATCTAGTAGAATACGTTCAAAATAAAATTACACCTCATCAGTGTTGTTTTAATATATGGACGGAGTGTTTGGACAAAAACTCGGTAAAAAAATATATTTCTTGTTTTGATAGAGAAGTATTGTTATTATCTGGTGTTTCCTTCGATGCATCGCAATGTCCGTTGAAAACAATAAGTTTATAAAGGAATATAGCCAGAATTAATAAAATGTAGTATAATATCTGGCCGCACGGCGTGCTAGTCACGTCAAAATTAACAAACACTTAAGAATAAATTAAAAATTAATAAAAATATTAATCGACAGAACTAAAATTTCTACACAGATTAAATTTAAATTTTATATTAGATTAAAATATTGAGTTTTTTGAAAAAGATAGAATATAACTTGACACTTCTAATAGTTGTATGATGCTGGATGAATTATTTGGTCTCGCCCAATAATGTAGCTTTGTGATCTCAGGATCGAGTAACAATAATATATACTAGGTTTTATACCTTACACCCACCTCGGTGGCGTAGTTGGCTAACGCGCGAGTCGTGTTGAGCTCGACCGCCGAGGACGGGGAGATCGAGGATCGAATCTCGGTCGGGTGAACTGGGGGTGGTTTTCCTAAATGGTTTTCCACTCTCCCTCCACGCAAATGCGGGCTCACTTCCTCTAATTCAACCTACCCAATTCCCAATCCATTAGCGTAATTAGTACTTAAAGCGTATAACCCGAACGGGTAGTAAGACGTGGTGCTAAATATTATTATTATTATTATTATTATTATTTATACCTTACATATTCTTCTTGAAACTATCTTCTAGCCTTCCTTGAAGGTTATTCCTTACTTTTAAAGTAGATTTTGCTTCCAAAAATGATGTTTAGTTTTAGAAAAAATATATATTTAAGATGGCCCGAATAAAATCATAATTATCTTTATTAACAATTTTTGCGAGACTACAAAGCATAACCATTAACAATTAACAAACATTTTCTCTCTTTTTTTTTAACTAACTTCTGGCCTAGGAGTACACTAGTTGCCGAGATTTACAGCTAATAAAAAATATCTTGACCCTTTGGACAATGAAAGATAGTACTATTATAAAAATCACTTTATATTATAATTTGACAAATAAACATAAACCATCTTTAGAATTAATTTTTAAATTTCGCACCAGAAATCCTAACGAAAATAAAAATATCTCCCGCAAGGGGCAATTAGTTCTACAAATGACAGCCAGATGCTACTATGCGTTCAATAACATAAAATAAATTAAGTTCACAACAGTCCCGAAATAAACTACTATCGAAAGAAGATAGAGTTAAAATCACTTACCAAAAAAATAAATAATTATTGTGAGTTGGCAGTTTATGACTCAAAATAAAGAAAGAATATTTAATGTAGTGAAATAAAGTTAAGTAGATTATATATAAGTAATTCTTTTAGTAACAACAACAGTACACCAGTTATCATAGGACAAACCTAATCTAGCTCGCTAGATCTACTTTCCCGTATTCACGTCAAGTCATGTAATCTTCACATGCCCCTTTCGATGGGCATTAGAAATACAAAAAATAACACTAATTAAATTATCAAAATTGAAAAAGTACACCTGGACACGGGACGTGAGCCTGGGACCTTTGGCCTTGCCGGGTTCAATTCCTGTTTCCAGGTATCAGTTTTCAATTTACAACATATGATTTCTAGATGCGAGTAAATCCTCACTAAAACAAATATAATAGCTTTGGCTATTTGATTCTCACTGATTAATTTGTAAAAGTTTATAGTTTTCAATTAAAAAATTATTAAAGTGAAACTTTCTGAAAGAAGCTTATGTGTACCAAAATTCTACTATAAGTATATCCTTGCACATAACTGTCTAAACACCTTCCTAGATAAATTGAAATTTTCAGAAAAGCTTTTATAAAAATGTTCTATCATAATACCCTTTGGTTGTTCAATTTACTATTATCGCGTCTAATCGATTGGTATTTCTTTTAGAATCAAGTTTTACTACCCGTTTAGGACAATGCATCCTACTCTTGTTAAACTAGAATTTTGGTGAAGGGGAGATCGAGATTTGAAACCCGGTCAAGCTAAGGGTGGGGATTCATTCTTGGTTACCTACTCTACCCCTCTGGTTATATTATTACCTCTAAAATTATAACATCACTATTTCTACTCCACTATCGTAATAAATGTGTCCATATAACCTTAAAGGCATTATTATGTTTTTATAATAAGAAAATTATTTTTTGTTAAATAATGAGGTAAATTGTTTTTTAATAATGTTACCCAGTATAAAATGTACTGGTAAAGATAAATGTTTACCCAAACACATATTCTGATACAAAGGAAAAATATATGTACTATTGCACCGGAAATGCTTCATTCATCCGGCGTTTTGTTTCTTTATTTATGTATTTGTTTGTATCCCTTTTAGAACATTTCCATTAACATTATTTTTTACTAAATGAAAAATACATAAATCAACATAACGACGCGTTCACATTTATCATTTTATCTTGCCAAGGACCATATTTTCGGAACCAAATAAGCCAAATTTACAACAACAACAAATATATATTCTATTAATGTTTGCTTCTCAACTAGTGCCCAAAGACATTGAAAATTGATTACAGCGAAATTGTAGAATAGAGTATTGTGGCTGCAATAGATAGTAGAACTTTGTTAACATCAATTGTTTTGACGTGATATTATTTATTGACCTAGCTCTACGTGTGACCAAATGAATTTGTTTATAATGTTAAATGTTCAATGATAAAATGATTGTCAACCGCATTTAAAATAAATCATATATCGTTCATATTTTCTTATGTAATCTATTAAAGTACTAAACAAAAGGTACACAAATTGATATTAGTAAAAAATACTTCATTTGTTTCACCAACAAAATAATACAAATTTATTTATCATATATGGCCCGCCCCAGATACACATTTTAAACAAACACATTAAATACTTATTAGGATATCTTTGAATTTAACAATAACATTGTTATTGTTAGACACTTTTGACTTTATAATTACTGTTGATGTTCAATTTCACCTTGAGCTATGACAATATAAAATCTAAATATCGAGTTTGATATAAATTCCTTAAAACATTTTGGCTGTATTCTCAAGTATGGAAATATAGACAGAAAGAATATAAATATATATTTTTTATATCAGGGAAACATAAATCCTCAATATGTTTCATTATTTCTTAGCCAATTTTCTTAGCAGTTAGAATACTTTATATTATATGAAAATATTTTAAGAACAGCATATATGATTTTTATAGGCCTAGGCTTATAATAAATTGAATGTTATCTTAGCCATATGAGAGACAGGACTACAAAAGACACAAGAGTTCAAATAAGACAAAACTAATGGTTTTTCAAATGAACATTTTTAGAGGCCGGATTAATACCTCCGATGGCCCTAAGCACTTAACATTTTACCATGCTCCCTTAGGTCCTTAACAAATGTAAACGCCCTTCTTCCCCCGCACCTTCATTATATATATATATATATATATATATATATATATATATATATATAT
>CABEEJ010002761.1:23948-81155 GCA_901482245.1 Timema douglasi
ATATATATATATATATATATATATATATTAAACCAGGAAAAAATACTTTCATAAGAGATTTGAAAGCACAATTAAAGTAAATACTGTTTGACTAACTGGCTCAAGTATCAATGTATCAGGCACTTATATATACCTATTGTCAATTTATCTAATCTTTCAAAATAATGTAAATATTAAAACTATGCTATATTTAACTAAATTGTTATTTAATGGTACACACAATGACTTTCATGTGAATAATAAACATAATAACCTATCACAATATTAAAATTACTGCACCAAACGCTCCTTTTTCTTTCTAAAGTCAGATACACGTTTGTTAATAAATAAAGTACCAGATAATCCAGGAAGAGGAGCTTAAAATAAGTATTTTTAATCTGTTGCTGTACAGAAAGCACCAACTTTTGCAAAACATATTATGTGTAGTCTGCAACAATGATATAAATAGCATTGTAGTAATATTTTATTATAATCATTATTTTGTTATTAACATTGTTGTTGTATATCTATTTTTTGACATCTTTTGTTAAAGAACATTTTTGTGGACCTTAGTTCAGTTGCACCATTGGCATACGGCGCTGAAAAACACCCCACTCTTATGCTTCCCTTACCCTTGATGCCCTATGCAAGTTCTTATATTGTTTAATGGTTAAACCAGCCCTGCTGACTATACATAATTTCATTAATAACTGAATGTATTCATACAATGGCAGAGTGCCTGATATTATGAAAGAGTAAATAAGGTCTTATATAAAACATCTTCAAATATAGATTTGTATATTAATTCCAAACCTCCACTAAACTGGGTTTTACTACGAACTCTGTGGTTTAGATTAGCAAAATTGGACTTGGTGGTTTTTCATCTGTGTGTGACGATTTAGTCCATTTAATTTCTAGAAAATCGGTCTCTCTAGCTTTCATTGCTTACCATCAACAGTATGACCCACATTTTGTAATAAAGTTCCCAACATTGGTCACATGGTGCAGCTGTCATCACTTAACGGTCATCCTTTGAATGACCGGAAGGGGAGAGGAATAGAGGAATGTTGGGAGAAGAGTATTTTCATTGTACGTTGTGAACATGTGGCTCGTTAGTTTGCTCGTTACTAAATAATGGGGTCAAACAGATGTGGTTCATTTAATAAAGACACTATCGTATTGCCAAAAACATATTTGTAGCTTTCCCTTACAAACTTTTAAATAGTAAATTCTTTATTCTTAACAAATGCCACTTGAGCTAACTCATTTTACCTAGTTGATTATTTCATATTATTAAGAGAAGATAAAATAAATAAAAGGCTTACTTAATGGCATTAAGACCAAAATCAATACATACCGTCCGAGTGGCCACCATCTGCTAGCGAATATAATGTCATCTTCCGCTGATAGAGGTTGTCACATTTGGCCGATAATATCAGTTTTATAGACAAGAGTTGCTACTTTTTCATTTAAAAAGTTCCAAGCCCAGTGCTTCAAAGAAAACTTTGGAAGAGCCAGGGACCAAACCAGGGATCTTTGGATATTAAACCAGGAACTATGACCACTATACCACTAGGATTTTAATAAAAAGTTCACATAATTTTTCAAAAAATCATCTGAAATGATTAAATGAGAATTCTGAAAATTATAGGTATACAAAATATTTACTCTTCCCACGCAAAAAAAAATAATATTTTTTTCTCTTGCTTGGACCTCTTTTACTTTTGCTGGGAGTTTTAATAATAGCTATAAAAGAATGAATGAAGATGTAAAGATCCTCGTTCAGCTATGATATTAATTGGAAATTTCACTTAAGTGGGTGTGGCACCTCTTTTTATTTCGATGGGATCTCCAACTTTATCGTGGCAACTCATCCGTCCACCACCCTTGAGATTAGTACTGAATTATTTGTAAAATCTGGTGAACACAGTGTTGATTGAAACACTCTTTGTATAGGGATCCAGTTTCGGAGATACTCAATACATTGATTAATTGGAGCATCCTCTGGAATAGCACTGTATGGCACATTTATTTCCATTGCCTGGCTTTCAGGGGAATTTTGATGTGTAGCACTCCAGCCATTTGTGGCTGTAATATTTTGATGATATCTCACTAGATGGTGCCTCATACTTTCATTCATAGGTTGAAATTTGTGGCTGTGTCACTGAAATAACGCTGTACAGCACAAATATGGCGGGAGTAAGTGGTAATCATGTAAGTCCTAGCTGCATTAAACAGTTTAATAAAATACGAATAAGGAAGCTAAATTTGAACGAATGGAATTAGAGCAAGAAAAAGAAACTGAGGGATGCTGGAGAAGCATATATTTCACGAAAAGGCAAACCAGTTCCTGCAATTACACCTCCTAAACAGGTGAGTGGATCAATGCTGTGTGGACCATAGGAAACTTTGCAGACCTAGGCCTAGAAATCAATATATTTGCCTTAAATAAAATAATTTAAATGGCACCATTATGTTTTAATAGTATTATTTAATCACTGTTACCTAACTTCTTCAGATTTGTTTTGTTTCATAACGTGTATTATCACACATGGTTATTGTTTTTCAGGATCGAATATACAACCCCCTGAGCTGTTTAAAAAATGTCTGTGAAGAGACAAAGTTGGACGAAAAGTTGAAACTTTATCAAGATTTGTGTAAAATAACGTATGATGCTCAGTCTTTGGTGTTAGTAAAGTGCATTGAAATGAAGGAACCAAGGAAAATAAAAAAAGGTAACACTGACGCCACCTCACGTACTCAAGCATCATACACGTACAAAAAAATGGAAAAAAGATATGTCAAAACACATTACGTGATACAGTTTCTATCACATAAAGAAGACTCCTGACCCTGAAAAAGAAACTGAAGGCTAGCATCAGCATTCCATAGGATGGGAGGGGAAAACACACAAATAGGCCCCATTAGTTTTCCAATGTAGATATAAATCAAGTTCAACAGCATATACATAGCTTTCCCGATCAACCCAGCCACTACACAAAAAACATATCTAGAATATATGTATCAGCTCTGATCTTAACTTGTGTGCAATGTTTCACCTATTTAAGTAAAATACCCACATAAAGCTATTAGTCGTACAAGTTATCAAGATGTGTTTAATACAAATTTCAGTCACTTAAGATTCGGTGCTCCCAGATCAGATACCTGCAGATATTGTGACTTGTACAATAAAATAATGGCTGCAGACAATGAGAGTGATCGCAAAAAACCACAATTTAAAGTGATCTACACCATTGAAAAACAGACCAGTCATATCATGCTTTGAAAAATGACACTGAGCCTGACAGCAATAATATCAATGTTGTAATTTTTCTTGGTCCATACAAGTTCTTTTTTGTCCAACTTTAACCCATTCCAACATATTTTACCAGTGGCAGATATCCTGTTTATTGTGATAGGGACTTTACTGTAATCGAGAAAAATTAGAGTCTCCCAGGTCTTGGTTATAACTAACTGAGTGGAAATATGTTATCAAAGGAGCATTTTATAATTCTGTCTCAAGGTTAAATACTAAAGAAATGCAAGCTCATGATTTCAAGGACATCACGATGAACCACGAATCACCAAACTGGCTGATCTCAAAATAACAGAAATGATGTGGCTCAAATTTTGCTATGACGAACCATTTGCAATTTTCTTACAAATGAATTATAGCATTCTGCGAGCAGGGAAAAGGCATGCAGTATTCAAGAAACAGGGCAGGCTTTATAGTGCCCCTTCTCCAGCATCACTACCCTGTTTGTACTTGGGACCTCTTCCAATCACAAGGGAGAATAAAACAGACATACTTGATATCAGTAGATATTTAAAACCACAATAGCGAGATTTCTACAGGGGAATGAACTGCGCAGAATAGCTAATTGTGTTGTAGTTCTTGATAAAGAGTGTGTTATGTTTTTTAAGTTGTGACTTCAGTTATTTTATATAAATATTTATTTCTGCAGCTGTTCCTATCATTTTTCTTTGGACTTTCGAGATCGATTTATAAGTTGAAGAATTCCTACAAAATTCAAGCCGAAGATTTGCCTATGACGTATATTTTTAGGAACATTGGAGACAGTGATTTTAGTTGTACTTAACCAACTTATTTTTTTGAATAAGATATTTTCTTATATATGTGTGAATGAATATTAAATTAATATTCATTCACACATATATAAGAAAATATCTTATTCTAAAAAATAAGTTGGTTAATTTTTCCTATTTTTTGATAAATACTTGAAATACTGATTTTTGAAGTTATAGTAATTTTTAAGTTTACTTTTATGATTAACATGTTATTTGTTTAAAAAGAGTGCTCTTCAATGCAAAAAAAACTTTACAAAGTATCCAATAAATAAGATTTCTGCTTGGGAACGTTATATTAATTTACCTCATGTGTATTTTACGCTAGCATTGTGCGAAAATTTTGACATTTGTTCTTGTTGTAGGTTTGTTATGTTTTTTGTTTTTCTGTAAAAATTGTATTTTGTTCCGTCAGCATTATTCCAGAGCATACTTCAATTATTAGTTCAATTAGAAAAGATATATTAAATAATTAAGTAAATAATTGATTGCTCTAGTTTCAAACGTCAACATGACGAGATAGAAAGTATCTGCCTTGAGATCAGATGACCGTACGAATAGAGTTCGTGAAAAGAATCATTTTGCGAAACAAGCAAACTCTCATAAATAATCGTAAATAATCACATAAAATGATGAATTCTCATCAAGACGTGAGAGTTATAACACACGTGATAAGAACAAGACTCTCGAGATTATCAGACTCCGCTTTGTTGGGTCACACTCCAACAAATTCATGCTCCGACAGGAGCTCAAATCTGGGTCATCCAACCCATCACTACGTTTCAACTTCTATCGACGTGTTGCCACGAGCATTTTTCTCCACGCACTCGACAACACATTCCACTTGAGGTCAAGGATTGACTTTCGCCCAATTTAATAATCACCTATTGCTGATATCCTCCGAGGCCAATATCTTTGGGAAATGTCCGGACCACGGCACATAAAAAAAAAGTGCGCGTTACGTGAAAGATGAGAAAGCAATAAATTCAGCTCAATGTTTTTGGTTAATTTCTGTCAACAATGACAACGTGTAACCGCTACTACTATATTTGGTTGGCATTAATATTATGCGCAAAATTAAAATAGATATTTTTATTTTTGACACATGAAGCACAGATTATATGACTTTTGAATATATGAAAGTAGTCTTAGCACCTTCTTTAATTGTCAAAAACCAACCATCGTGTGGAAATTCCAATAAATAAATTAAGAATGTTAATAGCTAAATTTAACCACGTAAGCCATTAAAAATAAGGTATAATTCTCCAGATAAATCAATTGGTTATGAGCGTTGTATCCCTTGCTTAGTTATTCTAAATGGGTTGGTCACAAAATTCATTAAATGTTCTGCAAAAGTTTTGATGGTATGCTATTGTGGTTTTAAAAATAGATAAAAAGATTTTAGTTATATAATATTGTAGCGTGCTAATTTCTCATTAGCATGTAAACTCAAACAATACCTTATTAATCAATATCACTATAAATCCAAGATATAATAAATTAAAACAATGTGTGAAATTTGGAAACTCACGGTGAAATTGTTTTGCTGGAAACGAGAAAGCTCAAGGAAATCTGCCCCAATGGACGGCTCCGTTCCGGAGGAAATTCTCTACACAGACAACTTGCTCGCTTGCAAGACTCAATTGTTATTACTGTCCACTCTCCCTTAGGGTGGTTTCACACGGACCACAAACGCATGGGGTATGTGGGATCCACAATCGCACGCCCGTGTGTACCACAAACGCAGCGCTTATCAAAAACATTGATTGGCATGACTGTAGCGCAAGTACTTGCAGACGGTGTCGCATGATGTGGTTCCGATTCCTTGCTTTGCGTGTGTGGTACCACTGGCCCGAACAATGACGCTTCGCCTAGCTTCAGTACCACAGTCACACACATTGCGAGCGTGTTTCGTGGGTTCTCTGACCTGGCATTCATTGACATAGTTGTGTTGTTCGTAGTGCCAAACTCTTAGAAAATGTCTGAATTATAGGTAGCCGCATGTTGGTTGATTGTGCTGTTATCTTGCCCTTTATTATGTTCAACAATTCAGTGAAAGATATCTCTGACATTCTGTACTACGAGAAGAATTTTTACGGGTCACTTTGCATTTCAGAATGTAACAAATAAAACTGACTTTTGAGAAGGCGAGGACTTAAAATGATAACTTTTCTATGGCGTCGTATTGCACGACGTAGCATTATAAAAAATAAAAACTCCTCTTCCTCTTCCATAATCACGAAACCAAATTACACACACTTTTCAGCAAACGGTGCACTCCTCCAAAAGCTAGATGGTACTGTCGTATGCAAAGACTGTTTTGGCAAGTGTCGTGCGATAGTGTACATACGATTGTCGCATTGCTCTGCGGTGCATGATAGCCTCATACCACACGCGATTGTGGTCCATGTGAAACCACCCTAATACTGTCCGTACAGTTGGCAGGACCGCTAATGGCACAAATCATGAATCTTATGCCAATATTTAGTGCAGAATTTGTGCCACAAGAATATCCCTATCTCATAATTTGTGCCACCATAGTTTTTGTGAAAATATTTAAAAAAATCTCTGTGTGCTTTCGATTTCACGTAACAGCACCCACAACGGCACAAATTCTGAAACCTATACCAATATTAAGTGCTGAATTTGTGCCACAAGAATATCCTATTCCCATAATTTGTGCCAATGTAGATTTAGTAAAAACACACAAAAAAAAACAGTGGGTTCTACTGGCAGAAAATTATGAAACGTATGCAAATTTTTAGTGTTGAATTTGTGCCACAGGAATATCCTATACCCATCATTTGTGCCAACATATTTATCATGAAAATGCAAAAAATCACAGTGGGCGAAGCTGGCAGCACCCACAACGCAACAAATTCTGAAACCTATGCCAACATTTAGTGTTAAAATTGTGCCACAAAAATATCCTATCCCCATAATTTGTGCCACCATAGTTTTTGTGAGAACACCAAAAAACAGTGGGCGCTGCTAGCAGCACCCGTATCGGCACACATTCTGAAACCTATACCAATATTTAGTGCTGAATTTGTCCCACAAGAATATCCTATTCCCATAATTTGTGCCACTGTAGATTTAGTGAAAAAACACACACAAAAAAATCATTGGGTGCTACTGGCAGCAAATTCTGAAACTTATGCCAATATTTAGTGCAAAGTTTGTGTCAGATGAATATCTTACTCTCATAATTTGTGCCACCATAGTTTACACGAAAACGTCTTAAAGCGATAGGTTGTGTAGCACCACGTTGTACTCAGTACTGGCCAGCCCTCACGTCAAGGCCAACCCTAGTTTCTCAAGCCTGTACGCCTGTGACGTTATAGTGGTATCCGACTAAGCTCTACGAGAATTATTTAAGGTTGTATCAAAGCTCAGACAAATAAATGTGTGCCATATTTTTATGACCATAGATGAAAAAAAATAATCTGGCAACATTAATATAGCTGTTCAATATATTTATGAAATACATTTTTAAATACATTCTTTTCTTTGAATAGCCAATGTTGATTTCTAAATTTTTTTAAACAATTTAAAAAATGATTCCATTTTATTTATTAGTTGTATCATTGATAATTGTACACACTGATCACTAGATGAAGACTAATTTGAGATACTAAATTCCTAGACGTTATAGTTTGCAATTAAGAAATTTTTTACCATTATTATAATAAAATATGTTTTAAAATGTATTTCTTTACCATCAGTAAAAATTATGCACCACTATGTATATATTGTGAATGCAAATACATAGCAGTGTCATGTGCTGAGTTTGTGCCAAAAATCTAAAATTACGTTTTGCCACAAATTTGTTTAAATGCATAAAAGCTTTGAGCGCTGCTAAATTCTTAAACCTATGCAAATATGTAATGTTCAATTTGTGCCAAAAATATATTACATTCACATAATTGGTATCGTCAACCCAGAATAGTGTTCGTATAATATTCAAACACGTTGGGTGTTGCTAACTTTGCATAGCATTATTATTAAATTAATGGCACCAATTTATAAATCTGTGGCCTAATTCATAGTTTCACCATAAAGACATTCAACTCCTGTAATTTTTTACCTCATACCTTTCTGGAAAATATTAAAATACTGTGGATGTGGCTAGGAGCACCATCAATAGTACAAATTCTGAGACCTATGCCAACATTGAATACCAATTTTGACTTGTAAAAAATATCCCACACCTATTATTTGTGTCGTCAAAGTTTCCATGAAAATACCAGTAGCCTCACGTTCAACTTAAGAAAGGTCATTAAGAGGAAGTTAGCCCACATTAGTGTCATGTGTGTGTGTGTGTGTGTGTGTGTGTGGGTGGGTGGGTGTAAGGGGATGGGGAGATTTGGTTCAAAATCACCTGGCTAAGATTCTTGTATTTTCCTTCAAATCAGCGGCAATTGGTATATCACTATGCTGACTCCTTTTAAGCCATGTGACAGCTGATGGAGATAGCTCCTCTTTCAATAAAGATTCTAACCTTATATGATGCCACTGCCTATGTTAAACATTTGAGAAACACGTGCGGATATTTAGTGATAAACTAGTTTTATGTGTGAATAGTTGGCATTTTAATAGTGTTTATGAAAATGATTGAAAACTTTCGTTAGCTACCAGCGGAAGTTTAGTACAAGCACAAAACTGCTAATTGAAACATGCAGCACCAACATTTTAAATTTTCTGTGTCTTCTGAATCTGGTTTACATAACGTTAAGATGTATAAAAATAGTGCTATTTTTCGTTGGGCGACACTCCTAGAATCTAGGAGAAAAATAATAATGATATAAAAAACACATTTACCTTGGATAATTAAGACAGTGGAACGATTACTCTCAATACTCGAGTCCACTGGGGAGTACTTAAAATAAAACATGAGCAATTTAAATAAAAATGGATTGTTGAAATAAAATGTAATTTAGACTACAATAAAAATAAATATATAAAATATCAATTATTGGAACTTTTGTGGGTTTATTATTGTTTACTCTTTTTTTTGCCACATCCCAATCCTACGTATGGAATTCCGGATATTTATAGTTCTAATTTGACAAAATAAGATAGTATTGTTGAGACAAAAAGAAGAAAAGAAACAAAAAAATCAATAAAATTATTATTTAGACATAAAAATAAATCTTAATTAATTCTCTGATTTAGATAGTCTTCCTGAAAGTTCTTACTTGAATTCTGATTTTGGATGAAAGAAAAAAAAACTTTAAAGTTGAAGAGTTGGCTTGCTTGATCTCAACAATGTATCAGTCCATGCTGAAACAACACCAGCTTCATAAATTTGTTCCACTTCAATAATGTTAATTCATCCAAAATTCTTATAAAAATAAACAGTCTAGCTCTTGCACAAACACTTAGCTTTCCATTTGCCACTTGTACTTTAATTTAAAACCATTAATTCACTTTTAAAAAAAGATTAAATTAAGAGCTCCACAGATTTGGCTGCATGTTAGACCAATACCGAGGAAGAAGAGCCAGTCTCCTACCGAAAGTCTTCCAAAATCAAATTTAAAAAATGTTCTATTCTCACTTCCAAGTCCAAAAAGAAAACTAATATATTAAAACAAAAATATAAAATGTTGGCTCTGGACTAGGGATAAAAATCAAATAAAATACAGGTTTAATATAAATATTGAACTGTATGCCAATGAATGTGGACAATATTTTCTTAAAGTATTAAATGTTTATTTCTACCTGTCAAAATTGAAAAGCGCACTAGTTTGGAGTTATTTACATATTGACTTTCTTCTTCTTTTTTCTTTTTTTTTTACAATCACGAAATCCTTCACTTACTTGTTTGAGAGATCTGCGCATACGTTAAAACAATCATGGTCGACAAATAAATGAAGAGTTAACAAACTTCTTAAAAGGATAATTAATAGGTTTAATAAAAGGTAAGTGTTCTTCCTTAAGTCAAAATTCCTTATTTAAATTATTTAAAACAATTTTATTCGTTGTTCCCTCAGTCCTTTTATTTTATGAATGGATGTAAATAGTATTATTTGCTAGGCCAGCGACACAGCGGCCGAGCTTTAAAGTCCTTAATTTCACATAAAAATAAATTGGAAATTATTCACTAAAATTAAAAAAAATAAAGGGAAATACATGGTGGGGTGGCAAATAACGTCACTACATGATAGTTGAAAAAAAAGTTTGTTATCAAGAAGAACACCAAGATCATTAATATAAAGGGTACGAACTATATTTTCATTGCCCAATTTATAAGTAAAAAAGAAACGATTAGTTTTCCTAGTAAAAGTTATATATTTGGTCTTAGACTTATTAATAGACATTCCATTTTCAAAATACCATTGTATAATACCATTTACATCATTTTGTAGCTTTAAACAATCTGCAATTGATTTTATAATTTTAAATAACTTTACATCATCAGCAAAGAGTATATAACTAGACGAGTTAAAATATTTACCAATGTCATCAATAAACACATTAAAGGGAAGAGCACATAAATTAAAACCCTATGGTATGCCACAGGGGGCTGAAAATGTATTTGAGGTGTGTGAATCAATTTTAATTGTGAATAATCATTAATGCAAATAACTGTTGAACCAATTTACATATTATTGAGAAAGGCCGAAATCACCAAGTTTATAGAGAATAATACTATGCTGACATAAGTCAAATGCCTTACTTTGGTCCAAAGAAATAGCATCAACCTGACCTTGCGTAGAGACTTGAGGTGCAACATGCCCAAGAAATTCTACTAAATTAGTGACAGTAGATTTATTTTTTATAAAGCCATGTTGATTATCTGAAAATTTATTTTTAAGGTGGTGGAAAGTATGCTCATTTATGATTTTCTCGAATATTTTGGAGAAAGTGTTTAAGAGGGAAATTGGTCTATAATTACAAGGTTTTGTTTTTGCCCCTTTTTTATAAATAGATATGAATACAGATTGTTTCCATGTAAGAAGAAAAGTTTCATTTGACTGGCTAATGTTAAAGTTATAGGCTAACAAAGGACTAAGAATTCTGGCATAGCCATTAACAATAAAACTTGGAATTCCATCTGTCCCGGCATATCTAGAAGAACCAATTTTTTTTATAGAACTATCGACATCCAGGGGTGTAATGTGGCATGAATACAAGGGAGCGCTCGTTTCAAAAACGGGGCAGGGTAAGACAGGAAGGGGCTGAATTATAAACGGAATGATAGTAACCTCCAGACCTCCATCGATGGTCATGAATAGGGTTCGAGTTGAATCCTCTTGAGAGCCAAGGTCAGAGGCAGATACACAGGGGGACTCCTCACAGATAATCTGCTAACTGGGGACCTGGAAGCTAAAAGTTCCGAAATTTGCGACTTAAGCACAGCGTTATAGCTGCTCAGATCTTTTACCTGAGTATAAAGATCGTAGACCACGCTAATCAGAGAATTTAACAGCTGTATCATAACTGCTTCCCAATCAGCTGATGGAACTTTGAATAGCTCCTCAAAAAACTTTGTTACCTGAGGCGGCTTCTGCGGCCCCTCTGGAAGAACGGGTGCGAAAGTAGATTTTGTTAGGGTGTTGTCCCCAAACGAAGCTTTAGCCTTTTTTGTACATGGGTCACACTTGAAAGTAAAAACCCCGCTTTTCATAAAAAAAAACTCATATTATGCATCATTAATTTTGAGGCAATCAAGATGAAACCTTGCTCTACAAGGGCCAGAACACCTAATAATCTTTGTTGGCCAAAGAATGTACGGGACCATTTAGCACAATGGTCCTCACTACCCGGCATATTGAATAAATCAACTTACCAGGCTTAAGGAAAGGCAAACTCACACAGAACACAACACTCAGCGCACGGAATGAGGTCACTTGCGTAGCTTAGTAAAAACACGTCCACTCAAGGCAAGTGCCAACTGAATAATGAAAATAATAATAATATTAATAATAAAACTATGCGATGGTCGTGGGATCTAGTACACTACTATTGCAAAAGACTAGAATGCAGAGGATGGGGAGATTGGGGTTCGACCACGATAGGGTGCATTAAGGGTGGTTTTCTTTAATGGTTTCCTACTCTTTCTTTATTTCCATGTAAATGGGGGTTCATTTATTCTGTCTACCTCATTCCTAGCCCTTTTGCGTAGTTAGTACATAGGCATATATCCCGAAATGATAGTAAGACGTGGTGCTAATAATAAAAAGTATGAATACTCGTGTGGGGAAGGTAGAGTTCTTAAGCATTTTAGCTCCTCTGCCTGCCTCAAATATTGTTGTATAATAGTCAGAGTTAATATAGTAAGTAACACAAATGCTCATCTTGCATTTTTATAACATAATATCGAGCATCTCTTTTAACAATATACTATATTAATTTATTATATATGTTTTCCGTCATGAATTCGAGCAATTTATTATTTTGAGGTAGGCCTGTCAGTTTCGGATTCAATTCTAGGCTTATGCCACTAGATTAAATTATTGTATTATAAATTGTTTATAACAAAGAATAAAATGTAAGGGAATTCGGGAAGTTGGATTAGTGAAAGTGTTCATGATAAAAAAAAATCCAGGAATGATAAACTAAAACTTAGTTCATTATTTTTTGTGCAAATTTTATCCCATACTCTTGATTTTTAACAAAAATTACAAAATAATAGATTCGGATATATTGGAGAGAATAAAATTAGAAAACTAAATATTAAAATAAGTCATAATTTAAAACAAACATCGGTAGTTTATATGCTGCGTTGTCGTAAATGAAAATGTTTGTGCTGTTAGAATGACAATTCTGTAGGTTCAATGTCACCGGTGATGCGTTATTCTACTGCAGAACATAGTCGAATTAATATTCTACTAGCCTAGTGTAGTAAGATAATACAACACCTACATGGGAAGAAAATACCAATTTTATTCACACATTTCCAGGGAATAGCAACGAGAGGGAACAAATTTCTTATTTGTTTGAGTTATATGCACAATTTCTTACCTATCCTGTAAGGAATCAGCTTGATTTTTTTTATATATAAATACATAATCTATATATATAAAGATCAGATATAAAACAATATTTCTTAATGAAATCAAATTGATATTTATTTATTAAAAAGGGAAGCAATATGATGCTGTTTTCTTGAAACGTGATTAAACTACTTTTGACTACTAAATATGTGATAAACTGATAATACATAATTATCCTCTATTCTATTTATATCGCTGCAACTTTGATACATGCATTGTTTGTCAGTTCAGAAATATTCTTTAACTTCCCTAAAAGGTAAATAGCTGAAAATTGGCCCACTAATTACTTAAGTGTTGTAGTTACCTAGCAAATTATTAAAAATTATATTTTTTTCCCTGAGGGCCCCATGGACATATGTAAGATCTCCAGCATGTGACCAAAATCTAAATTTACTAAATAATAAGATTTATTTTCATACAAAAATACATATATTAGTCATATAACTATATAACTTTGGTACACAAAGAAAGTAGCAGATAAAATCTAATATGTCATAGCAAATAAATTTAAATATGTCATAGCTCATGTTGCTTCTTAACCTACCTAAATGTGGTTTAGTAATTACTCAAACTGTTATCATTAGGGAGATGTATGCAACTGTCCAAAATCCTTTAGGTAACACAAATCAGCGACGCAGGTGGCAGAAGTGGTGTTATGTATGTGTAGTCAGCCTAATGTATTGAGGGGAAAGAGGAATGGAGTGACCTTCGAGGAGAGAGTTACAGCGTGAAGCTACAATGTTTTTAGGTATTTGATTGAAAATTATGATGGGCAAAATTTAAAGGATAGAATATTATTGTGGCACAAATTCACCTCTAAATATTGGTATAATTTTCATAATTTGTGCCGCTATAGGTGCAGCCAGCTGCACCCACTGTTTTTTGGTGTTTTCACGAAAACTACCGTGGCACAAATTATGGGGATAAGATATTCTCGTGGCACAAACTCAGCATTAAATATTGTCATAGGTGGTGCCGTTATGGGTGCTGCTACGTCAAGTTGGCATCACACAGATTTTTTTGATGTTTTCACAAAAACTATGGTTACGCAAATTATGAGACTAGGATATTCTTGTGGCAAAAATTCAGCACTAGATCTGAAAGATCACCCCCACCCCCATTTGTTTCCCTTTCCTAACGCATCAGTACATCTTGTATAAAACAACCACCCCTCACTTCACATTTTGTATCCAATGCTAACGACTCATCGTAGGGACATCCTAGGAGTCAAACGAGGACTAGTAGACTACAAGCGGTGGTCACGGTGTTTGACACGTTGGTCTCGCGTCTTCGCCGGAGATGGTGTAATATATGAGACTATGTGATTTTAGATCTAGTATTTTTGATAGGGTCTTTGTTGTCTGTTTCACTATGTCCTTATGACATAGCTTTTAATAATAAAGTTTCTAGTCCGTTTTTTATGTCCATATGACATAGTGTTAAATATTTGGGCAATTAACCGATGCCCTTTACTGTGTGGACATGTTTCTGTTGGTCTTACCTTTTAGATATGGTAAAAGTGGAGATCAGGTAATCTATAGCTTTGTTCCAAAACCTAGTTGAGTCTTATACTGATACCAGTCTCTAATCTATCTATTGTCGTCCCTTAGTACGGTCTCAACTTGGGGGTATGCTACTAGTCCAGAGCAGTGGCCCACATCATATTGTTTATTTTGTCCAGCCCCCTTCAGGTGATGCTTGAATTAGTTAATGTTTAACTGTTTTCAAGTGTTATAGTCTGTGTCCAGACTTATGTTGAAATTTAAATACACTATATTGAATGACCGGGGAGTACTAATGAGGAATAGACTGACCATAGTATATTTAAAATCTGGATTCTTGGTAGCTCTTCTTTAAATATTTGTCAACTTATAGTTATTGTTCTAGGAACCTAACCTTTGTATCCTGTAGCTCAATATGGAGTTAGCTCATGTTAGTTAGCTCGTTTAACTACACACTTTGTAACTCTTTACACTAGGAATTTCTATAATTAGGTATTGTTTAACTATTGTTCTTTTATATGCTTAAAGCTTAATAGGTTAAAGTCTAACAGCCGTAAGACTGGAGTGGTGTTATGGCTTAGTGCGTAACCTTAAATCTACTGTTCCTTCCAATTTTAATCACCGTTGTTTTCAGGCAGATGCACCTTCGTTTTAAAATGTTAGTTTTTCTACTTTAACGAGTTACATCCTTTTCTAATAAAGGCACAACCATACTTGTCTTGATTGTGAGCAAATTGAGGTGCTTCACGCCCAACGCTCCCGATATGGACAACATTGTCTAAAGTAATTGATATGATTACTATCGTTGAACAATGAAATATTTTGAATATGATAACGTAAAGCTACTTGTCATATTTTCGTCTTTTTTGAATTTAAATAAACTGATTTGTTTAATTTGTACATATCTCTTATGTTACATGCAACCCATCCCTCTTTGTATATTTCTGTTAATGTATTCGTCACTTCTGTAACATTACAATGCTTTGTATTGCACAATTACTCCCCACCTAACCTAATATCACTAATAAAATTGCCAAGATACATACTACCCACCCCCAGAAATAACCCCCAAAAAACCTATAATAGTATTCTTCTCTATTATAGCCCTATCTAGCCCCAACCATTACTCAAAGCCAGCATTCAGAAAAATCCATTATAAACAGTGTAGTTAAATAACTGTTCAAAACGTACCTTCGTCCAGATCCCCTGGCTACGTCGCTGGCGAGTCAAACGCACCAATAAACAAGAGTTGGGCAACTACATCTCGAAGAACGGCTCAACGGTCTACTCAGCCCGAACATTGGAAATAAACTAGCCAATGTTTACTTGACCCCCCTCTGCCAAATCAACTGACCCTGGTTTGCCGTCTGGCGGAGGGATATGAAAATGCCACGCCGAACTTTCAAGCTTGCACATTGGTCGAGAAAGGGAAGACTGCAGAGCGACAACGACGCGTCCAATCAGCGACTTGGATAACCTACAAAGTTGTGTCAGAATGACGTCACGGACTATTTGCGCGTAACTGAGTTGGAAGTGAAAACCCCTCCCCTTTGTATCCGTGTTTCTAGGCTCATTATAAAGAGGATTGTAAATTGTATATGAATGTTCACTTTTAGCCATCACTGCTCGTCGGTCAGGTGTAGGGAGCAGGATAGATGGTTTATTGTAAAAATGTAATGGTAATGTTCAAGTTCACTTTGGCTATCACTGCTCGTCGGTCAGATGTAGGGAGCAGGATAGATTGTTTATTGTAAATATGTAAAGTAAATGTTAACTTCACTTTAACTATCACTACTCGAAATATTGTAAATTGTAAATATGTAGAATCATTTTAGGATTCACCGTAGAAATGTAGAAAGTTAGGGAAGAAAGTTTGAAAGTTGTTTTGCCGCTATTTAAATGTAACTGTTAGGAAATAACGTTAAATGTAGAATCTAAGAAATGAACTTTTATCCTTGTTTATGTTATGTTCGTTTTACAAGAGTTATTTAGGTCACGAAAGAGGGGCCTACATATATTAGCTAACATAATAGTTAAAGTAAATGCTAATTGCGTTAGACTTAGTAATTTTTATGTTTACTTAGATAACCTTATGTTGGGATCAAGTTGATTTAATTTTAATATATATTTGTAATATATAGAATTAACGTGAAGGTTAGTTGAGTTCGGTATGTCATGAGAACATAGGTAAAACTTGTTGTTAATTTACTCTTTGAAAGACCTTAAGTCTGGTTTTTGGTTATGAGCAACCAGTCACAACGTTATGTTTGAAGGACCTTAAGTCCGACGCAAATATATCAATGTTTTCTTTCAGAATAGTAGCTATAGGATGTTTTAAAATAAGGCCGTCCTTTCCGTGTTTTTGTTAATATTTTTGGCAATAAAAGAATATTTTGTTATAAACTTTTTTCTATTTACAGTTGATAAAGTCCTTGTATTGTTGCATCCTCTCTATCCTATAGTCTTAGGGGCCTTATCTATAGGATCGGCGGAGGGTGTAATACTTCTATTATGTAATAAAACGTCATTATTACATAAAAGAAGTGGCGATACAATATAATTTTATAAGAAAAATGTTCCAATTATTTAATATAATTATATTCCAGAGAATTTAATGTTTTATTTTCATTTAATTTTAGGGAATATTTATGCACCTTCTGAACCGAATTAATATATTTGTTTATAAAGTATTAACTAACCTAAATCTATATCAGACACAACATCCCGACAAACCGATCATTATTCATCACCGTGAAAGTGTAAACCCCAATTTTCATCAATGGTATATTTAAGGCCATGATGGGAATTGGATCCGAAACCAAAAACTTAGTTTACAAAGGTATTATCAACTTTGAAACGCGTCCAGCTAATAACTTACAATCAAAGAAAGGAGAAATTAATGATATGTGTCTGGCTAATTGCATTTAGCCCTCACAAACTAAGATCTGTTGAGCACACTGCTTCTAAAACTAACACACGTTATTAACATTATATATATCTGCTTGTTGACTTACCAGTCTATTTATGAACCCTGATGTTTAAACGTGTATAGCTTGAGATCCTTCAATTCCCAGTTGTGGGATTGTCTCTTATAACTCCCTCAAACTGGAGTCATTGACCTTCTATTGGTTGTTCTAGACCTGCGTTAGAATAGTAATTGTAAGTTTCATAATTGGTAGCTAACGTATCTCCTTAAATTAAAGCTAATGTGTTATTGCTCTTCAATGATATATTGCTTTTAGCTCGCACTATTGTTGTGTGTTTAGTTCCTCAAATGATTGTTGTACTTCGATAAGTTACTTACCAACATTTGGTCACACTTTCTGTTTCAAGTCATTATGTCTATAATAAGTGTCTTATCAGACATTTGTTTTAGAATGGGCTAGTGTATTTATTTAAGGAGCTACGGGCCATAGAGTGTAAACTCCTATGTTTAGTAGCCACGTGCTCACAAAACAAACATTTATTGGTTATTTGTTCATAAGCTTTATATTGTAATTGTTTCTAAACTATATATGGTATAGAATATAAAACAGAATATAGTATAGAATATATAATTATGGAAACTATGATGAAAGTCTATAAGCATTCTCATGTTATATAATTTTTAGATTTGCTCTTGAGCTCAATAAATATTACATTTCACTTCTATTGCCTTATTGGTATGTTAACGTCATTTTCCCTGCCGTGGATATTTTATACACGCTATGTGAACTTAGTGGTAGGAAACTTCAAGGTTCACGTATTGCAGATAAACTTGAGTTTGATGCATCATACACAAAATTTCAGTTCATTATCAGATAGAGGACACACACGCACTTCCTGTTAAACTGAGATAAGTTTTTGTGAGAATGCACATGCCCTAGTCTCTCTCTTAATGTCGCCAACTTGCACGTTCAGTGTGCCATGAGAACGAAAATGTTTACTGTGCTGTGATAAAATAGATGGTTTGACAAAATCATACCAAATCATTCATCTAATAAATTAAAGCTTAAAACAAATTTGCATTTAATATTTTCCCGCTTCATTACAGGTAGAGAAAATATTGTGATCGTCAAAAAAATTGAACTAAAGGTGTTGATGAAATTCGACGTTTCAGCACACACCACCTCCACCCCCCAAATACGAACAAATATTTTTTTTAAATGTCCATCTGCCTGTTTGTACCTTGGAGTAGCGCCTAATCTATTTAACCGATAGCGCCAGAACCTTGTATCTAGCGCTTTCATAGGATGGCCCCAAGAAGTATTCTTAATGGAATATCTAACTTTAAAATTAAGGGTAGTTTAGTGAAGGGCGAAAAGAAAAAAAGATCGAGTTTATTAAATTCGGCTGTGACGATGTTGATTAAATTTCAGATCTAAGCATTCTTTAATATTACAAACAAAATGACTACTCTCAATTTTTTGTCAAACTTTTAGTTTTTATCATATCTCCGTAACTCTTTGAAATATGAAATTAATTATTATTGCAAATATTTAGGTCAATTTATAATCTTTTATTTGAAACATATATTTATAAAACTAATAAATTGTAGGTTATACACAAATATGATATATTTTTAAAATTTTCGAACCCTAAAGGTAAATTATTACAACGGTAAAAAAAAAAGCCTTAGATGCTGATGGATGTTGACGTTTCACAACCACCTTAACACTGAAAAGTGGTTTTTGAAATGCCGTTTGTCTGTGCGTCTGCTTAACCCTAAATTTAAGAGTGGTTTGATAAAGGGTTAAAATAGAAAAAAATCGATTTTCTAAAATTGGTTTTAACGATTTTGACTAAAATTTGTATCCAGGCATTTATTAAGATTATAAATAAAATTGCTATTTATATTTTCCTATGAAAACAAATTTTAGGGTACTTTACAGAAGCGGAAATTTCCGTATCTCCACAACTATTTGAGACACTAAATAAATTATCATTGAATAAATTATATTACTATTGAAAATAAAAGAAAAACTTTTACTTGTAGTAAATATTTTTACTAACCCAATAGTTTCTAAGATGTTGGCAAATGTATTAATACAAATTTGAGAGCTTTAGTTGTGAAGAGATAATACTTAAGTTTTAACGAAATAAATCTCTAATGCTATAGAGTAAGTACTGTAAAATATATTAGTAGACCCAAATGTTTCAAAAAGGTGTTCTTTTTCCTTTAACCTCTTAGGGGAGTTGTTTTAGAGCAATGATCTATATCTATCATTTTAGATTCAATAGTTAATATTTAGGCTACCGATTTTATTTGTCAAAATTTATAAATGAGGAATTTAATAACAATTCGATAACCATAAAATGTGCCACCCCTAATAAAATGTCAAACATTTTAATCGGAAGTTGAAATTTTAAAATGACGTGTTGACCTTTGTGAACCCAATATAGATCTTTTTTATAGGCCCAAATATAAAAATGGGGTCTTTGGTTTTTAAAAATAAAATTATAAAATTTAAAACCAGGAATCATAAATGTATTACGTAATTATAGTGCAATTGTTGATCGTGTTTGTTTTTATGTAATTATTATTTAGTTTCACATATACTACGAGTTTTGAGTCAATATTTCCATTTTTAAATATTGGCATGAGAAAGTCCTTGCGGAAATCCGTACCATTAATTTTTTTTTAGTAAGCTACTCCTAAGAAAGTGTTTCTTAGTAAAACAAAGTTAACGACATTTTAATCACCATAAAAGCTCTTTAAATATAAATTTTAAATAATATTATTTACAACTTATAAAAGATCTGTTGTAAATCTATATATTATTCTCAATTTATATAAATTAGGAAAAATAATATAAAACTATTTTTTATCATGAAAACCAATTCAATAATATACATTTTGAATTAAATATTACAAGTTATTTTTGACATATTTTATATTTTTTAAATGTGAAATACATAAACTATACTCAGATAATTTAAAAAAAATAAATACATTAAAAAAATAGCCCAAATAAACCAAATCGATAGCACTATTTTCAACGTAAAAAAAATTCAAAAAAGTTGTCAGTTATTTAGTATAAAATGTATTTTTTTTAATAAAAATAAAAATATAAAGTTATTAATATTTATAAAAGCTTATCAAATACAGATCTTTAGGCCAAATTGTTAGTGCCGTTTTTAAAATATATTGAATTAAAAAAGTAATATAATAAACTAACCTAAAATAAATTCACCCGTCTTCTACCCAACCCCCATAAATGTACAGTTTTATTTGATTTGTCAAACAATCTACATTTCAAACAAAAACCTTAAAGCCATTTTGAAAAAACTCTAACTTTCATAAATCACACATCAATAAGCTATTCTTCATAGAGCTTTTACCCAAAAACTAAGTATGGAGTGCTATTGGGGAGGTTAAATAATGCATAGATATCAATCTCTAATCAAATTGTTTCAGCCCTTTTTGAAAACATTCTGCAGCTATCTTCAAACAAACATCTAGATACTTAGATAGACAGATTAAATACTGAATGGTCATGTTAATACAGAACCTCACTATGCTCGGTCAATTACCTCTATTAATGTTTTTTTGAGTAATAAAGATAAATTATAATGAATCGTACATTGCTTAAACTTGAATAACGGAAAGGTCAAGTTTGAAACTCACCTAAAATTGAACCAAAGTTTATTCTAGTTTGTGCTAGTCATCCTATGAAATTTAATGCCTTATTATTATTATTATTATTATTATTATTAGCACCGCGTCTTACTACCCGTTCGGGTTATACGCACTTACGCTAACGTGTAATGGTAGGGTGAGTGTGAGATGAAATGGAGGGCCTACAGTTTAACGTGGAATCCGAACCACGGTGGAGGCCTGGCACTCCCCGCATTCACAAGATGTCTTGTCAGAGGTGAAGGAAGGTTTGGTAATCAGATGAATCTGTGCCGGGACCGAGGATTGAACCCCGGCCACCAGCACAGAAGTCTGACACCTTACCCCTAGACCCTCAGGTCACCAATACCTTATTGGTATTTATAATTATAGTACATTCTTAATGAATAAAGGTCTTAACTCAATGTTATAGTAGATAATGGCTTCGTTTGACGAAAGTTTGCTTATATGTTTAAAAAGGCAGAATTTCTTGTATACGGTACATGTGTTCGTTTTGTTTTAAATCAAATCACATATTTTTTTTAAATAAATAAATGAGCTTAATTATCTATAATTTTTCCTTTGTTTTAATATGTAACAATTTTTTATTCCTGCAAATACAATTATGTATTTGTTGCTTAGTAACAACTTTGGTTTCCAGGTGTTTTGTAAATAGGTAAATAAAGCTAGATATTTCAAGTAAACTGGTATTAAAATATGTTTTAGTCCAATTTAGAGTTAAATTGAAATTATGGGACATAGAATTTATCATATTTTATTCTTGATAGCAATAAAAATCCTTTTCTTTGATGAAACGTATTCGGTCAGTCTGAAAGATGCACTAGAAACACATGGGTTCAGTCTCATTGTCAGAGATGGTCAATTCCCCTTCGTCGTGACGGTTTTAATAGCCAACACCACCATACACACCGGTGTCATCATCGCTCCGATGTGGATATTCACAGCAGCCCACTTCTTTGACGAGTTTAGTGGTGATGGCACCCGTCTGGAAATTATCGCCGGCTCCATAACCAACAAATCTCTACGACAGCATCGGAAAGTTTGGAAGCTATTTATTCACCCGGACTATGACTCGGTAACACTAGCCAGTGATGTAGCTCTCCTGAAGATCCCTTCACTGGATATCAATAACTACACGAAGATCATAAAACTATCTGAAAGATGGATTCCTTCTGTGTATTCAGAGTGTCAGTCAATTGGTTTGACACCAACCTCCAATTGGAGCCTTAGCCTGTCTTTGGAGAGGAGTAATTTGAGTTGGAGCGAAATGGATACTATCGTGCAATGCGCGGTTACCGGGGCATCAGAGGTGATCCATCATTTATGCGTTTTTGAACCAACCAGCGATAGCCTCTCGAGGGGATACTACGGGGATCACATGGTCTGTGACGGTCTGCATAGTGGCATCATCACCTTAAGGCATCCCAAGTCGATGGCGTCAGACGCCGTTTATAGTTCGACTGGGTATTTTAGGAAATGGGTCGAGGAAAAGGTCTTACCTGATTATAAAAGGATTAGAAGTGATGTTTCAAAGAAACGCCCAGTGACCCTAATCATATTATTGTTTCTAAATGTATGTCCTTTTTTGTATTCTCGAATATTTTGACTATCGGTAAACAAAATTACAATATCTTCAAGACCAAAAAGATGTTGCCAAATATCATTTGGTTGTATTTTAAACGCAATTGACTGAATGTTCTAAAGAGATTACGTTCTTATATTCATTGCCACCACTATTATTTTCATCATGATCTTTCAAAGCAAAGGGATTTAATATCACGTGAATTACATATTTACTTAACATTGCATGGCAGGTTTGTAAGTTTAATGTCAAAAACAGATCCAAGAATAGGACAAACCCAGAAAAAACACATATTTATTTTTAAAGGCACAGTTAGAAATGAATACATTTTTTCTTAAAGTAGGCTTACTCCTTAGTTTATTTTAACACTATTGGTGAGCGATTCTTGACCAAATAAAGTTTGGTCCAACAAAAAATTATTTTCTAACGACTTGATTATCATTTACATCGGTGCAAAGGATTAAATTATCTATCAAGTTATTATAAATATAAAGGCCTATCAATGTGCGTTTAATATTTTACTTCTCTTAACTTATAAAATATATATAATATATGATGTATATATAATATATAATATAATATACATTCCGGAACTGAGTATAGGACCATTGACCTTGCAATCCCAAGATTTTCCATTGAAGTGAATATAATAGGCAACCTTAATTCTTTATCCTGAGTGTACATAATCATTTAAAATAATGTACTTATACTCACTTTAATTTTATAAAATAGCCATATGTCTTTACAATTATAATCAATTATCCCAATGTAAAATATTTCCCAAAACTTGTATCTACAAATAAAATGGCTTAGATAAAATATTAGGCCTGCTCCTTGTGTAATATCCCCTGTGTACATAACCTATTAATATCACTAGATATCCAACAATATATAAGCCCTAACTTTGGTTATGAATATATCCATTATATTATTTTATAATTATCATAACTTAGTCCCATTTAGGATGTTTCACATAGCTAAGACTTACAAATATAATGGTTTCACTCAAAAGTTTATTATTTTATGAAAGTAAGAAACGATTGACATTCTAATACTTTTGTATGAAAGGTAAAAATTACTCTAACACTAAAATGTCACCTCCATTATAATACTTAACAGTTACTCTGTGCAGCCGATAAAATATTTAAACCCATGGCACATAGAAATCTGAAACCTTGTAGTCAAAATATTCCTATACCCAAAAGGTTGAAGGAAAACATGGTGAGTAATAACTCTCATAGGGCTCATCAACAAGGTTTTTAAAATAAAAAAAATGAGAAAATCTCAATTACCAAAGAATTTGGAATTTTAAATTTGCCAGGAAGGTAGTAGCCCTTAACCTAAAAGGATGCAAAAATACTTGGTGACCAAAAGCTATCATTGGGTATTCTAAAATGGGAGGTTTTCTAAAAAAAAAAACCAAAGTGGAAAATCTATCGAAGTCCAGAAGTTTTATGGACTTTCAATATGGTAGGTAGCCATCCCCTAGCACATACATTTTAAGGAATACTTAGTGACAGAAAATTTCATTGGGGGTCCCGAAAATGGGTACATTTCAAAAAATATTAAATCTCATAGCTATGAAGCTGAAATTTTACAAATAGGTAGCCCCTAGCGCAAAAGGGAGCAGGCATAATTTGTGAGGGAAAATTTCCAAGGGGTGTTCAAAATTGTGAGGTGTTTCCAGAAAAGTAAATAGAAATATTCTCTAATCCTAATAGACTCAAGAAATTGAAAGATTTCAGGCAGCTGGCCTATAACCCATAAGGTCACAGGAATACGTGGTGGTCAAATATTCCAAGAGGTCGCGGGGTGTTATTTTTAAGTTTAAATAAATCTCTAAGGCTAGAAAAACTACTAAGCTGAAATTATGCAGGAATGTAGCCTAAAAGATTCAAGAATACTTGGTGACCAAACATTCCTATTGGGGCTCCCCAAATAGGGAGTTCTGTAAAACCTAAGCTGAAAAATTCTCGAAGACCAGAAGATATAGGGATCTGAAATTTTGCAAGCATGTAGTCCTTAGTTTATAAGGTTATAGAAATATTTTGTGACAGAAAATTCTAATCCGGGCCTCAAAAATGGGGGTATTTCCAAATATACAAATTCAAAATAATCTTGAAGCTTAGAAAATGTAAGTGGATACAATTTTGCATACAGGTATTCCCTAACCAAACAGAGTGTAGTAATATTTGGTGATAGCGGATTCCTAAAGGGGCCCCCCAAAATAGAAGGGGGAGTCCATAAATAACAGTATAAATACTCTTGAAGCTCAGTATTATTATTATTATTATTATTATTATTATTATTAGCATTGCGTCCTACTACCCGTTCGGACTATACGCACTTACGCGAATGTGTAATGTTTGGGTGATTGTGAGATTAAATGGAGTACCTGCAGTTTAACGTGGGATTCAAACCAAGGTGGAAGCCAGGCATTCCACACATTCACAAGTTGTGATTAATACACGTATTTTCAGAGGTGAGGGAAGGGCTTGGCAATCAGAAAAATCTGTGACGGGACCGAGGATTGTACCCCTGACCCCCAACACAGAAGTCTGACACCTTACCCCTATACCACCAGGTCACCTCGAAGCTCAGTAGGTCTAAGAAGCTGGATATTTTCGGGCAGGTATCCCCTAACCCAAAAGGGAGTAGTAGTTAGTGGTTGCTAAATATTCTCATGGGAGGGGGATACCACTGAAATATCTTTTTAAAGAAAGTTGAAAAAAAAGGCCAGAAAATCTAGGATGAACTGACATTTATCATCCGAGATTGAAAGTGTTATATGTCCAATTTTCCACTATTATGTAAAAAAGGATTGAGTTTAGACCATGTGTATAAAACCTATGTTACTAGATGACCACTCGAGTTTGTACTCTTAAGTAATTTGATAGTATTCTCAATTTCACCGCAGGTTATTCATGTGCTATATAAATATACGTAAACACCAAATATCTCAAATATAACACTTTTGGAGATAGAAAACTTGCATTCTCGGGTGACGATATTGCAAGCAGGTCATCCCTAATTATGAAGTATACCGGATTTATTCATGACCGAAATTTTACTTGTTGGCCTTAAAATACGAAAAAGTACACACACAAATTTGTTTTTATAACGAAATCTTCGATTGAGGAACAGTGCTACACTTTCATTTGAATAAATATTTTATCCACGAAGAGTATTTAATTGAAATATGCCTCCAAGATTTGAAGGTCCCTAAAAATAGTTTCCATTCGCAATAATTAGCTGACAAATTCTAATGGGAAATATGACATGACTAGAAATGAAGCGGTTGATTTATAAATGGGTATTGTGTTTGTAGAGTAATGGACATAATTTATTTCTGTAGGAACAAAGTGTAGACTAGTTTGGAGAAAATTCATGCAGAAGTTTAAAACACCTTAAAAAAATCACAGAGAACATGAAAATCCCGTTAGTAGTTTTAGTACTGGACTGTGTATACGAGTAAGAGGCTATTCACACTTTTATTAAAAAGTGGTACAGCGATGGACTTGAACAACTTTTCTATTCGGTCAGTTATGGGGAGAACTAATTCTATTCCTCCTAAATTTACGTAAGTTACTGACATGGTTACTATCTGGCCCATAAGATCTCGGTCTTTTTTGGTGTAAATAATAGGAGTTAAGCTTTTGCTGCCCAGCACCAAGATAGAGTATGATCAGTATTCTTCACCTTTATGTATCTTACGATCCCCGGGATTATTTCATAAAGATTAACAGACAGGTCCACAAAATATAAATTTAAAATGGCATTCAGCATTTATTTTTTTGTACCGGGATTATTATTAATGAGTAATGACATACTATCCAGTTTAACATCACAGAATGAGGCAATGGTGTTTCATAGTAATAATAATGACAATGATATCGTCTTTATTTTAGTAGCGCTAGGGTCAGTGCTTTTTCTTACACTTAACTTTTATTTATTTATTTAAAGTAAATGAATCATAATTGTTCTGAAAAGAAAATATGAAATTAACACCTACAATGCACATGTTTAGTGAATAATTGATTCAATTTTCTAGAACCTTGGGGGCATCTTTGTATATTTCATCACCTATACAACCCCTCTGGGGGTCACGTGGTCTGTATAATCAAATTCTAAATATATCATATTACCAGTGACGTGGAGGTCAAGGCTAGAATCTCATTTCGTATGTCAAGGGATGTGTTTCCCATGTGATTTATAACTGGTATTAATTTTATAAGACCTTCTCCACATTGATGGAGGTGCCCTTCCACTAAACAATATTTATCATACAGGTACTTTTCTATCTACACTATACCGTCTTTATTTATATATTATAAATGTAGCTAAAAATGGAAAACCCAGTCTTGGCGAAAAAAATGTATTAATATTTATATAGTTGTAAAACATTTTTAATAAAATAAGTATTTTTAATTGTAAAAAAACTTGTCAAGGGTAAACTGTAATGCTTATTTTACTTAAGATCGAAATATCATATTTTCACTTATTATTGTAATTAGCTAAGTTTTATTAAGTATGATAGCACATTTAGATTTAAAATATTAAATATTCCTAATTGAAGTATTAGCTATAAAAAAACTTAACTGTACACATTAAAAATAAATTAATATGACGTGAAGTAAAACTGTTTATTTGATAACTGAGGTACGTTGAATTTCAGGTTAACTCTCAACACATCTCTATTAAATTTTAAATATTGTAGTTAAAGATATTAAATTAATATGAAAAACCAAACAATGATTTAATAAAATAGAGGATGTGTTTTTTAAATCCATAATTAACAATCTAGTTATTAATACCATATACTTATTGTGTAAAGAAATATCATATAATTGCCATGACAATACTTTTAACTTTACTTAAAAGATAATGTAAATAGCCAAACAAATGTTGACAATTTGTCAAAGAGACTTAGACCCAATCCAAGGCTTACATCATAATTTCAATTTAAATAGGAGTATTTTATTAACTTTATATAAGCTCAATAACTTGATGTAAGAAAAGATAGTGATAAAACACGACATTAAAAAGATGGCGTCCCGTAAACAGACTTTGGTGATAAAATTGATCGATTTATATTGTTTAGTTAATATTGGGTTATTTGTATTAACTAATTTCAAATATAAAATCAACTGTCCTTAAGTAGGCCAAAATAAATTTGTTTTATTTAAGACATCACATACAAATGTTTGAGATATATTTATTATTACGGATGATTGGGTTTCCTACGTTACATTAAAGGAAAACTTTTCAATATTGTCACAAAAAAGAACGAACTTCGAATCGCGTCTTTATACTCGAATGCGCATAAATTCTAAAAACTTCCTACATACTTTTGGGTTTTTATCAGGCAGATTCTTTTCTGGGGGAAAATATTACAGCCGGAATATTACAATACTATTCTTGTTGTAGTATAAAAAAAACTTTCGCCTCAATGAACATAATAAAATTAAAAATATGCTCAGTGAAGTAAATAAGGAAATGTGGTCGCGTTGGTGAAAATAATCACAACTACAAATATAATACATTATTAGATACTAACACCTAAGGGGCTAAATACATGCTATAAAATTATTATTTTTACTAGAATACGTTATTATATATATTATAAATTTGTTTTATACACGGTATGTTGACAAGATAAGTAGGCCTTTGATTAATTTAATAGCATTTATCTATCGATAGATTAAGAAGCGTTTTCTTCTTCTTTTTTTTTTAAATCAGTGACAAAAACTAAATGGAAACAAGTATTAATTTATATAATACTCCATATGTTTTGGCCTCAATATTTTAGAAATTACTAACATAATATTTAGTGGTCATCAAATATAACATTAAGTTAGTATTTTAATAATAATATTTTATAGTTTTTGATAATATCCAGATCACATTGACTGACGTATTTAAATATTAACGTAGAAGATTAGCTTTTCTAGCTGCCACATTATTACTATGAAAATGGAACTGTAGCCTGGATTGCTTGGTCTAGAATTTAAATAACAAAATAACATAGTATTTTAAAAAGCGGGAACTTCTTTAAAACATTATTTGAAGGATACAAGGGAAAAAATTCAACATAGATACATCTTAGCCACGCCATTCCCTTACGGGGTAGGCAGGAAACCGTGAATATAGATAACTTTCTCCCCACCTCCCTTTCCTTATATACTCTCTTCGCTTCAATACCATCCATACATCGAGTCATACATGCTCTTTTATTTTAAAAACACCTACTGTTTATCTTTTTCACATATTGATTTACAACATTTATCCCCGTCTTACATGACCTACCCCTTACTTTTTACTCATACAATTTGCCTTCATCTATTTGTTTCGTCACTCGATCCATACTCATCCTCTAAATATGACCAAACCACCTTAAGATACTTCTTTCACATGGACCTATAAGATTCCCTTTCAAACCACACTCCTTCAGAATCCCATCCCTTACTGACTCTATTCATGCGAGTTTGTCCACCTACATTTCTTAGATATCTCATTCCAACCCCTTTACCAACGCTCTTGTGTTTCTTCTGAAAAACCCACACGTTACATTCGTAGAGCAACGTTGGCATTAAAACACTTTTATATGCTGCTATCGTTGTCTCTTTTGATACTACATCATTATTTTCAATAGGCCACATACATCAAACTTCTCTCCGAGATACAATTACCCGTTTGTCGACTTCACCAATAATCAATTTTTACATAACATTCTGCCCAGATACAAAAAATCATTCACTTGTTCTAACCTAACAGTTTTCCCTTTATATTAAGTTGACCATCATTTTCTGTTCCGTCCTTATCCAAAACCAATACTTTAGTTTTTGAGACATTTATATGAAGATCAATACTTACGATTTAATGCATTCTGCAAGTCACTTTCCTTTTCAGCCCTTGATACGGTATTATCTGCATTTTTCAATAGCACTTTTACATTCACATTGTCCAATTGTACACCAACCATGTCCTCACATGCATTTTAAAACACTTATCCATGAACATATTAAACAACCATGGAGACATAACACAACCTTGTCTAATAATATTCTGTTCAATGTCAAATCATTCACTCAAAGCTCCATCCAACCTAACGCACGTTTAACTTCCATCATAAACCTCATTTTTATTTACTAACTATGCATCCACACCATACTTTCAAATAACATTCCATAACATATTCCTATTCACCCGATTATGCGCTTTCTGCAGATCAACAAAAGCAGCATACTCTTTCTTTCTCACTGCCATACGTTTCTCAGTTACTTGTTGGATTGCAAGTATGCAAATATATGGTCCATGGAACCTCTATCTGGCATGCAACCTCTATCTGGCATGAAACCACATTGTGCCCCCCAAATATTGCCCACAGTTCTTTCACGCACTCTCTCAATTAAAACGCTCCCAAAATTTGTACCTGGAATAGTCAACAAACTAATTGCCCTATAGTTCTTAAATTCACTATTACTGCCTTTGCCCTTATACAAAGGTACAATGACGGCATTCTTCCTGTCATTAGGAACGTTCACAATCCCAGCACGTACATTGAACGACTCACACAATCTGGCAAGTAATACCGTAACCCCGCACTTAAGCATTTAACTTGTGATTCCATCTACGCCCACAGCTTGGTCATTTTTTAACGTTTAATAACTTTAAACACTTCAGCTTCATTAATTATTTCACTTCTCATAACTTTTACATATTTTTGGCTACTTTCTCCCAATTTTTGCCAAATAATTTCTCAAAATACTTTCTCCGTCGCTCTATTATACCGTTTTTGTCCCAGATAATCTCACAACGTTCATTCTGAGTTCCATATGTATTTCCTTGCACTCCTTGTTTCGTTCTCTTTATCTACTTCCAGAACAGCTTCTTACTAGCTTCAAAATCATTATGTATTATTTATCCTTATTTTAGTCTAATTAGCTCTTTACTCATTTACCAACTTCTTTGCATTTATATTTATCTCTTTGTATAATTTGTTTCACAGCCTCTAATTTTGTGTTTCACTCTTCACAGAAATCATTCGATTAAAATAGTCAATGTCATATTATATGCACTTTTCAGGACATCGGCTATTATATTTCAAACACATAAGAAGCCTAGCAAAAGCTTTTATTGAAAAAATAATTTAAATATTGCAAATACCTCTCAACAATAATCTAAAGTGCATTATAAAGGTCTCACGATTGTTTAACAGATGCCAGCATTAAATCAATTTGAGCTAAAATTAGACTTTGTTACATTTTTCCTTGCAGTTTTCAAATTATCATTCTTGTTGATAAGCATTTATTTAAATTGCTAAAGCAAAGTATATATTTGGTTTCATATTATATTTTAGCTAATATTAGTAATTAAAGTTATTTAATGTCTTAAATCTTGAGCTGTTAATAAATACTACTAATACTACAGCCCACCTTTCCTCCAGAGTTCGATTACAATAAACTCCAATAATAAACGCATTAAATAAAACTTCCGTTTCAGAATTGTTGAAAAAGCTAGGTGCGCTCTGGTCAGTGAACAAGAGTCAATAAATGCCTCTTCCTTTCATCTCCTTTCCTTCTATTTCAGATCACATTATTTGTTATTTCCAAATTTAACGCAATGCTAGTGCAACTCGTTTGGAAAAGAAGATAAATAATTTCACATTACTGGTAGATGTATAAAATTAATATTACAAATTGTTTACGTGGTGGTTCCAAATAAATATATCTTTGCACCAAACCTTTTCAGAATATATATTAGGTCGTTGACGTACAGACAATATAAGGAGATATGAACTTATTCGCTAATAACCCAACTATAATGTACACATAGATGTGTGATACAAATCTTAATTATTTTACTGTTAAATCTTACAGCAATAATTTATATGGAATAAATATATGCAGAAATTACAAGTTTTATATTTATTTTGCACCTAAACTTATTTTTCCTAGCTACATTAACGCGAGAAACATCAAATATGTTCCAATAATGCAATTACATTAATTAAAAATTCCGCATTCCTGAGTACATTTTTGACCGTCTAGAAATATTTTTTCTATAAAAATTAATCAATAAAATATTCAAGATGGCTCTGAATATCCTCAATAATTTCCCTACAGTTCTCTCCTTACATTTAGGTATTGACTAAAAAATAAGCTCGGTATTGGAATGCAAATAAGTAGACAAAATCGGAGTTACCCATTCTGTAGTTGACCAAGTATGTTTATATTTAATATCATAACCAAATCCTTTACGAATATATCTTTCCACTGTAATTCATTGATCTTAAGTTCATTTTAAAAGGATATTTTAATCTTAAAATTTTACAAGAAACTGCGACATAAATCATACATAATGGAGCCTCTAAATAGATGAAAAAATATCTATAAAATAATGGCTGTTAAATGTCATTTGACAAAATCCCCTCCAATTGTCCTGGCAAGAGAGAAAAGAGAGAGGGAATAAAGCCACCCAAAATACTAATATAATATTAAAATACCATACAATTATCTAAAAAATACTTAGGAATCAATATTGACAACTAACTAGTTTGTGAAAATAATAATAACATAAATACAAAAAAATGATAATATGACAAAATCGTAAATACTTATTTATCATAAGTTTTATCTAAAAGAGTGTTGAGCAAAATAAGAAAAAGTTTTTTTATAAATAAACTATCCTAATTTAATTTTTACCTGAAATTTAATTTAACGATTAAATTTATTACATTGTAAAATAATCCTTAGCTAGATATTTTGAACAAAACACTTATAGGCATTTAAATAAAGTTTTAAATTTTCAAATATCAGTTTCGTAAACCAACATTGAATTTATAACAATAATAAAATCATGACTTGACCTCAAGAGATGACCATATAACATAAAAATCGTCCTAAGCGGCTTAATCGTTTTAAATTCAACTTTATATTCAGATGTTATATGGTCATATATAAAGCCCAGATCATGATTTTAATTTAATCTCTCAAATGAAGTGTAGTATGACTGACTTTAGAAAAATATTGTTCAAAATGGATGTTCATTGGGGTGTTCATTAGATAGCTAGTAAACTATGTACTCTTTTAGCGAGAAAATATTTAAAATCAGTTTATTGATGGCTGATTTTCAAAAACATTTAATATTTTGAACATTTTTGGTGATATTGTTTAAATGGATATAAGTAAATTGTCTTTCATGATAATTAACAATATAATCTTAACTATGTTGTGTGGGGGTCAGGGGTTCAATCCGCAGTCCCGGCACAAATTTATCTTATTTCCAAACCCTTCCTTCACCTTTGACAAGACGTGTATTAATCACAACTCGTGAATGTGTGGAATGTCAGGCCTCCACCGTGGTTTGGATCCCACGTTAAACTGTAGGTCCTCAATTTCATCTCACAATCACCCTACCATTACACATTAGCGTAAGTGCGTACAACCCGAACGGGTAGTAAGACGCGGTGCTAATAATAATAATAGTATTAATATTAATACTTTGCATTTTTAAGCGCCGCATCTTACTAATCGTTAGGGTTATACGCTTATTTACTAATTCATCTAATGATTTTTCGATGAGGAAGGCTATATTTATAAGAAGTGTAACTACATTTGCCTGAAAGGAGAGTGGAAAACATTTTTCTTAATACCCTCAGTACACCCGATTGAGACTCGATGCTCTCTCCCCGTCATCAGCAGTCTAACACTTTTTTAAAGAGAGGTATTTATACTTAATGGTAGTTTACTGAACAATTTTTTTAGTGGATGAAGCAATTTGGTTTAAAATGGATATTTTTGCTTTTTTTTAGTGAGAAAGAAAAGAATATTAAAGTTTTGTTAACCTATGACTATTTTTGATCGTGTGAAAATTTCCTGAAATGGTTCTATCGATTTTGTTCTAAAGAGGTAATTGGGCAGGGATGTACTATTTAATAAATAAGAATTAGTGTTTGATATTATATAAAAAAAGAATTATTTGAGAGCTTCTAGTGAATTCCAAGTAAAAAAATTGCAGTGTTGAATTGTGTTTTAAGAAATTACCAAAATAATGTGTTTCTTTTTATGAAGAAATCCTCAGCCAACTAGAAAGTATCAATTACTCTCAAGCAAAAAGGTTTAAAATTCAAAGGTTTATTTAATTTTATGGATTTACTTCTCTATTCTGTTTAAGATTATACTCCCTTTAACATTTCACCTAAAACTACCACTGTCATGTCAATAAAGAGAAGGAAAAAATAAAACTCTAAAACCTCTTATCTCAAGGTGAACAGTAAAGCTTATTGAAAGTTTTCAAATATTTTGGAATTTGCTGTTGGGATCCTATGAAAAAAACTGTATTTGTTATAGGAAGGTTAAATATGGGGACCTTTTTAAAAAAGCGAAGTCTCGTAACTCCACAGATATAATTGAATTGTTGTTGAAAATGAGCTAATGTCACATTTTTATAAATGTGTTTCTATTAATAAAACTCAAATTATAGGAAACCTTGTGGTGAAAACAAAAGTGAATGTTGTTGTATGAATATATATGTATAACTATTAAATTTTACAACAAGTATGAATAAATGAATTTTATTAAATTGATACATATTGGTATAGTATTTTTGGGCGCCAACTACCAACGCCTTTTATTTTGTGAGGTAGATAGATTTTTGTATATTAAATAAATTTATCCCCCAAAACCGCTCAGCAGTAAGACGAAAACCCTCTTTCTCAAGACTCTGGACTTTACCTAAGGTTTTAACTTAAGTTGGACACTTACAACTAAGGAATTCCTGGAGCAGATTATTATTATGGCCATGGACATTCAATCTACTGAAAATATCTGTTCATGGGATGAAATGTTCAAAAATACAATGCACTTTAATATGCTAAATAAAAAGATGACACAATTAAATTTATAGTTTGTAATTATTGTTGAAGAAAAAAAAACTTTATGTTAATCCTACCTTATAAGGCATGCCTCCTATGTTATAAAATTAATAAAAGTATTGTTAATCAATACTCAAAAATGTAGGATTCTCACTGGATTTGTGATGACCAAATAATAGTAATTATTTATTATACATAAATATTATTTTGGGTGAAATAACAGCCGGTTTGGAATATTTGTATATAATGTTAAAATAAAGAGTTCTTCAAAAATGCAATTTAAACTCCTAGCAACAGGATGATGATGGATGATAAATTCCGTCCCACCCAATAATGTATACTGAGGATCTATGGTAGAAATTATATTTTTCCCTTTTTAGTGGATTATATTTTATAATATCTTCATGAAAACTCACGTTTATACTTCCTTGAAGGTCAGCCCTTACTTTCAACACAGTTTTATGAACGAAAGAGATAATTCACTATATAAAATTCCATATTAAAGGACGGCCCGAATTGAATCCTTCCTTATCTTCATTCCCAATTTTTCGAGTCAACAAAACAAAAAAACCCACAATATGCTAGCATGCTCATTATGATTTTAAATAATTTCCGGCGTGGGAAAAAATTAGTTGCCGAGATTTATAAAAAATTGTATAACCCTTTAGACAGCGAAAGTATTATTATAAAAATAACTTAGTATTATAATTTTACAAATAAAAATAAATCATCTTTAAAATTAATTTAAATTTTGCACCAAAATACAAACGAGGATAATATCTTCCGCTAGGGGCAATTAATTCTTCAAATGACAGCCAGATGCTGTAAGCGTCCAATAACATAAAATAAACTAAGATCATAACAGTTCCGAAATAAACAACCCTTTAAAGCAGATAGCGTTAAAATCATCTACAAAAAATAGCATGGGGGGGTTGGCAGTTTATGAATCAAAATAAAGAAAGAAAATTTAATATAGTGAAATAAAGGTAAGTAGATTATGTAAAATATATATTTTAATTGTAAATTATTAATTAATATTCGATACTTTAAGACTTATGATTGAAAAAAAAAAAACAGAAAAGTTATCAACGTAGTTACGTATTTGAAAGACTGAGTTAAATGGCATTTAGATTTAGATTTTGTGCTATACTTTTAGAAAAAAAACCCCACCACAACGATAAGGTAAAAGACCCCTGATGGAATTTTCCAGATTTATTTTGTCATTAACCATGTTAATTTAGAGCTAACGCATCGTAAATTTAAATATTGTGTTAAGAGTTGAACGTCTGATCGGCATTTTCCAGTTTACAGAGGCAGCCCTCTTGAGGGTTTGTTTACTGATAACATATTTAAAAAAACAACAAAAAAGACTATTTCAAACTATAATAAAATGTGAGATAAGTATGTACAATTGGATAGTATCATTTATTATAGTTTTTGGAGAGACATTAAACTTCATGATACGTTATAGTTTCAAGATTAAAAGTTTTCACGAATACAAAAGTTTCTCTATTAAGTGATTCTTCCGACTCTACGATTATTAAAAAAGTCCCCAGAACCACAAAAAAAATCGTATATTTCAGCTCTGTAGCATTGAGTTAGGAATAATAAACACCTGAAAAATACTAAAAACAGTATCCGTGTAGTCATAGCCATAACTTAAATTTACTCTACCTGACCTTTGAATGTGTATATGAACAAGAAGTTGCTAGCACCATGAATAAAACAATTTTAACTAAAAATAATAATGACAATTTCTCAAAACGAATTACTGTTATTTTATAATAATAATAATAATAATAATTATTATTATTTATATATTTTTATTTTACCAATGAATTATATCCGTACATAACATCTAGACTATCTTTAATCTAGAGCAGACACAACATCGAGCCTCCGGCCGTTAATTAATATATGTTAAAAGGGGAGAACCATATTTTACAAATTACACATTTTTAACTGATTACAAGAATCGAACCTGTAATCTTTAGGTCACTAGGCAAACAAACATCTGGCTGAGATAAGGTGATGGACTTTGAATATAATTATTTCTCTGACGGCCGGTTTATCATAATTTCTGGAGCAAAAATAGAATATATGTAGAAAAAAATAGTTAGGGTTCTTCAAAAGTACATGAATACTCTAATTTATTTGGTTCAAGGGTTTTTGTGAGGGTGGTAAAAGTAAACCAGGTGTAAAATATAATTAGATAAGAAACAATGGAATCAAACATACCTTTTGTTTACCAGTCCCTTCAATCTTATTTTAAAATAAATTTTACATTATTTATGCATCACTACTAAGATTGTTTCACTCATCATGAAAACTTTCCTACACCAAAATAATAATTAACTAAAATTAATTGATATAAAGTGATACTATTCAAAAAGAAGCTGGATTCCAAATAAATAAAGAACAATGTTTCTAACACTGGTAATGAAAAGTCTCAACAAACCAGTTAAATTTTGCTTCTATCAGTACAAATAATCGAAGAGTTTTTAAAGTTACCTAAATTTTGTTCAAATATACTCTGAAATACTTTATAATCACTACCCTATATTTTTTAATATAAAAATTGGGTAACAGCATTTGTTACAATCCCGGACAATTTTATGTTCTTAATTAAACTATGAATTTTTAAACAATAAAAGGCTTCGTGTACAGGGCTGGTGTAAGAGACAGAAAAGAAAACATTTATTTTACATGCCAGATGTTAGAATACGAGCTGGTTTGTTTTTTCACAAACATTCCCAACATTTTTGTTATCAGCATCGGCATTTATTTAACACAAGTTTTTTTTAAGTGCAAGAGAGACAAGAGAATGCATGTGAGAAACTCTGAACCAAAGTGAAGGGTGGCAATTGGATGAAAAAGAAGAGAGGCAGAGAAGGTTTGAGGCATTCACGTCCCTCCAGGGAGATAAAAGAGGAGCGAGACGCATTTCAAACGTCGGTCAGACTGAAGACCAGGAAGGAAAGTCAGAAAGGATGAATCACTTCCAGGTTGATCAACTTTTTTCTTAGAGAAAACCTTGATTAATTAAATGGTACGCAGCTCCACATGGTCTGTCTCTCTCTATTGTTTATAAATCGAGACATTTACTCAAAACTGGTAATTTGTATGAAACAAAATAATATAACCTAGCAATCCCGAGCGAAAATTGCACTATACTTACCTAAAACAGTTTAGGACTCTTTGGTTTAAATTTTATATTGTTATTTTTAAAGAATTAATGTCTTCATTTGTATATTTAGACCAATAAAAAGATCAATATTGTGTCAAAAAGGGTCAACCATTCGTTTTAAAATTTCAAATTCCTTTCAAATTTTTTTGAAATTTAATTGGGGGTTGCAAATTTTCAGCTAATCACATTTCTACTAAATTAGTCATTTATTATTTTTGACCAATAAAAAAGGTAAATATTGATTATTGAGTATAAAATGATGGATTATTGCTGTACAAACATTTCATCTAAGAGGTTAAAGGAAAAGGAACAACTATTATAGAGAACCACTTATTCTATGGCATTATAGAATAAATTTGTTCAAATTTAATTAGTATTTATGTACATTTAAAGCTCACAAAATGGTATTAATATATTATCTAATACCCCGAAACTATTAGTTTCATAAAGATGTATTTCAAATATGTTTATTTTTATTTTTAATAGTTCTAAAATTTTTCAATCATAAGTTATCTAGTTTCTCAAATAGCTGTGGAGATATGGAAATATCCGCTTATGTAAGGTATCCTAAAATTATTTTCATTAGAAAGTGACAGTAGCTATTTTGTTTATAATCTTAATCAACACCTATATACAATTTTTAATAAAAAAATTTATAACCGATTTTGAGAACAAAAATATATATTTTTTCGCTCTTAACTAAACTTATTTCATTTTGAAGGTTACACAGGCACACATACGGACTGCATTGCGTAAACCTTTTATTAAGGTTCAGGGGTCATGAAACTTCAACATTCATCAACATCTCGGTAGCAGTAGGTACTTTACTTTTATTGTTCGAAAAGTTAAAAAAAAAGTACATACTTATTTACGTATATCTTGAAACCACTATAACACTATTGATTTTACAAAAATATATTTCAACCATAAGATTTTTATTATAAATATACCTACATATTTGCAATGATAACTAATATCTTATCTCAAAATATTACGGCAATACTATAAAAAAAAAATAGAATTTACGCATCAGTACGGAACACCTAATGTCATTTTGAGAAAAAAATTGAGAGTAGCCATTTTGTATATAATATTTATTAATGCTTGGAAAATAAATTTAATCAAAAGCGTTATAGCGGATTTTGAGAATATTTTTTTTCTCTCTTTTAACTCTTACGGAAACTACCATTAATTCTAGTGCTAGATGTCCAATTCAAAAATATTTTGGGGCAGCCCTGTTAAAACCCTAGATATCAAGCTTTAGCCTGACCGGTAAAATAGTTTAGGCTATACTTTAAGGTAGATACAGACAAATAGACAGATGGCATCACAAAAACAACTTTTTAGGATTCAGATCCATCAAAATTTCGATTTCTATTTTTTTGATGATCACAATACTTTTTCTATCTGTAGGGAACCGAGAAAGTAAAAATGTTTATCAGGCTTAATAAAGTCCGGTTTTGACTTAAATATTTCCAATCTCGTATACTTGTATGTCCAGATGTTTGTTTACCCATCGATAATGACCAAATTCGTGGACTAATTCTAAAGATTTTTTTTTTATCTGTTTCAATATGACAACCACTTAAAGGGTATTATATTTAATATCTCAACTCATGTGATCTAGTTTAAAAATTCTAAGCAATCAATGGAGTATCTATATAATATATTTAATTTGTTTTTGGTGTATGTGGTGACAGATAAGTATTAGTCAGAATTAAGAACGGTTATTCTTTATGACTGTAATATACTATCGAATATGGAAACAATTGGTTTCCTGTCTAACTTGAACAAGTCAATCTATAAAATTCAAATCAAAGGAGAAATCGTAGGATATATTTCAATTTGTAATCCAAAGAGAAATATTAAGACTGTAGTAACAATAATAAAATTGAACTTCTAAAAAAAAGTAGACCTAACCTATTTTACCTTAAGATTGTTGTATTACTCTATTGATTAGGCCTAAGTCTGGAAAATTGATGTTAATATAGTATTAACTTAATAAAACAAAAAATAATAAAATTAATTGGTTTTTAATAGGAGAGATTTATAGGTTTATATATTTTGAAATTAACATAACTTACAGTATTTTAATAGTGTTTTAACTTTGTATTAAAACCGTTTAAAAATTATTATCTTTAGTTAAGAAATTAGTTCGTATTTTTTTTTAAAACCTAACCAACAAGATCAAAAATTAGAAGAACCTAGTGGTTCCAATTTATCTGCTGGAGTCCTATCACTCAAGTGCGATATTCCTAAATTACTAGCTGAATTAATACAAATGATTGAGAGTAGTATGAGATGGTAAGTAGGCCTATTTCTTTCTTTTACATAATTTTACCTTTGCAAGGAGTGCGAGTATTTCTCAACATTTATAGTTCAGAACAGGGTGAAATGTGTTTCAACATAGCTTGGTTTACTTTCTATATACATATTTTGTCACGTAGTTAAAAAAATTAGAAATGTCTACGGGAGTAGTACGTAAACACATACCTACTTCAGATAAATTGTGATTATAGCTCAAATAGGATTATTACTATACAAAACTGTTGAATAGCGTGTTTGTGGTTTTAAGTCTATTTTCTGACCATATCTTTTTGTATGCGGAGCTAGAACTTTATAAAGATATGTTAACGGTGGTGGTTGCGCCAAAATCTCTACTTATAGGTCACATTTTTATATACAAAATCGTTTATAATAAATGATCTAATACCATCATCCTGGTCACAAGAATACGGAGACCATAATTACAGTAAAATCGTAATTATTGAAAGTAATTTAGAGCAAACAATTGAATCAAAATTAGGAATAACTAAGTCCTATGTTGTTGATGCTTGAAAGGTTAGGTTCTGCTAGTTTTAAATACTTTTAAATAATTAAAAAAATAACTATTTCATACAATAATACTTTACAATAAGTATATACTTACCAATAAATTAATCTTACGTTTAATTCGTTGGTTAGTAATCAAATAAACATTATAATGGTGATAGGAAAAAAAATATAGCATAGGCCCTAGTATAATAAAACTTAAAGGTAGAAACACCTTTTTGTAAATAGGCCCAAAATTTTAGCCAGTTGTTCAAATGTTGAAAAAATAACAAAATTTTCAAATATTATTTTATTATAATTTATTTATAACTTATTGATCCTCTCTTGGTTTTTTACTGGTATGAGTGAGTGGAAAATTAGTTAACATTATTTGTTAGTTTCTATAAAATAAAAGTAGGTAACAACATATCACACTTTTATACTACAAATTATTTCAAAGGTTAATATTGTCTGTAGACATACTTGATGAAGTAAGTTATTAGCTAACTATTGATTTCAGATACTGTGGAAGGAACATTGATAAAGTTGAGACTCCTGGAAAGAGGAGGATCAGAAAACCTATACCTGGTGTTTCAGCTAAAGCAGTAGATGAGTTTACAAGAGATTATATACATCAAGTTATCTAAAGAATGTATAATCAAGGTTGGTTCGAGTGATCATTTACAAAAATCTTACTTGCATCTTGAACTCCCTTTTGCCTCCATCTACACATATAAGCTCATGTTCTTATTTTGAATGTTTGGTCCTCAACAGCATTAAAATATTAATTGTACTATACAAACTATCGAACATGTTTACATTAGCTGTAATTTGTAAAATATTTTTTATTAAAGCACAAAATATTCTCAGGAAACATGTGTCATTGGATAGGAAGGAAGCAAGTATTCATTGAAAAAAATTGCTGAAATTAATGGGCTTCAAATAATTTGAGTATAGGTAAAAGTTTCGCTAAGCACATGTGTTAAAAGTGATTAATATGTGTGCATAGGTCCAATTCTTGTATACAATTGTTGCCCTTAACTAATATTCATACACTTTTACGCCTTGCTTAACATTATTTTATGCTCTAGGATGGTGACATGCTAATGGGTAACCTTGATATCCCACAGGATCCTTGCACAGATAATAATTTGCAATCAATCAGAGTTACTCCCTTATTAACTGTTTGTTCTGTGTTATAATTAAGGCCAGTATTTGTGGATACATATACATTTTTTAAATGGATTAAGCATGTGGACCAATGCGAGAAACCTATTCAAGAAGATTGAAGATTCAGAGAGATGAAGATAGATACAAATCAACCTAGGTGACGATGATGATGATGAAGATGAGTCTAACTCCAGTGATGATGCTGAAGAAGTTCTGGGTACACCTTTAAATAAGTCCAGGGGTGATAGTATCTAACTCCTAAATTTTCTAACATGTTTTACGGATATTAAATTATTCTAAAATTACCTCATCAAAACATTAAGTCAAGTTAAGCCCTTACTCATCCAAAATATTATAACGTCTAACCAAGTAATAATACACATATGCCATATTGAATAGTCCAGTATGTGTTTTACTCTCTTCTGCTAAAGAAGGGGACTGTTGTACCACAAAAATTACATAATTATGTGTTGTAGTGTTTTTTAATTGTGAACTTTGAGACCTACAGTTTCCTGGTAAGTGTGTAGGCCTTGCCCTTCAATGTTAATACACATATGAAAAAAGTAAAATAATTGAATATTTTAAAATATTTTATTTTAATTAAAATAAATTAAAATTGTCATTTTTTTATTATTATTATAATTTGTCTTGTTTTCTTGGTTTCAAAACTTTGCTTGTCAAAAGAGACAGCTGCAAAACATATGGTTTTTAAAACCATATTTTTTGGCGTTGGGATACATTCTAGTCTAGTCTTGTTTAGATTTGTGTAGGTTTTATTGGCTTTATTATTAGGTTGTTTTAACTTTAAAGTCATATTTCCGATCAAACAGATCAAGTCAAACCACAACAACAAAATAATATATTTCTAGAATCACCAGCAATGGTGGATATGCATACAAAGGCATAAGACTCGTCTTGAATGGTTTGTCCGTTACGAGGAGAACAGTGATAGAATATCACTCGGCTATACTGAGGTGATTTAACCTAAATTGGTTTAGACTTACCCGACACACTAATACGGGAATAGTTACCCTTAATTCACCCTTGCTCATCCCTACCTCTAAATTTTAGATAGCCTATATTGGTAGTAAGACTTATAATACCAACTTTTTTAAAGAATATTTTATTAAAAATCTAAAGATCTTTAGAACCAATTATAAACTTGTGTTATATTAGTTATATAACTTACATCCAAGAGATGGTATTATATTATGTAAAATAAAGAAAAACGCATCGTGTTTTACTAAGTGTTTGGGCTACCCGCATATATACACATATTGGGTATCGACGAGCAAGATATGGTTTAAGAAAAGTGTACCAATGTTGGCATGGAGATAATATGGAGATTTATTTATCAATTACATTCGTCAGCACACTTGACTGTGATTCGAACCCTAAATTCTCCATCAGCATCAAACTAGATTATTGACAGTTTGGCGTCTTATTCCAAGTGATCACAAATGTTAGTGCTCCTATTGTTGTTTGTTGAACCAATATTATTCAAGATAAGCTTTAAAAATTATTCTCAGTTTTCATGCAGTGGACCATATTATTTTCCTTGTTCCATCAGTCTTGCTCCCCTCTAAAGGAAGATAGAAGAGTTGGGGGCCAAATTCTATCCCTGTTCAAAACTAGCGTCTTGGAAACTTTGTCATCCCAACGGGGACAGTAATGAACCTTTTTACAATCTTTCTTGGTCGAGTCATCTTTTATAGGGAGCGAAATCCGTTCTGTAGAACACTTGAGGATAAGAAAATTGAACTTTGGTGTTACACACAAGTGTTTGAGTGGGAAGTGATAAATTTAACGCTTAAATTGGCACGTGTGTATGATTAAATATAAATTGTTGGGTAAAAAGCAACGGCTATATTTCTTGTAATCATTATGATTTTATAGTAAATAAGTTTTAAGACAAAGTGCATAAACTATATATATTATATATATTTCCAATATAGATTAAATATTTATATATTATATTTTATATATAATACATTATATAATTAAATAAATATTTTATTATTATATACATATATACACATACAAATATATATATATATACCTACATACATTGTGGGTGTCCTGAAAAATTAAAGTGATAACTTTATCTCACACCTTCTCATATGGTTCACTACTGTACATTAGCAGTAATATTTCAACTTCATTAAACAATATTTAGAAGTCCTCCAAGACCACTCCAATTGTAAACTGTTTTACAATCTAGACATGAAAGTATTGGTGCTCTTAGCTGTTGATAATATGTGCCGTAGTCTCTAGTGTTGTGTATTATTGGAAATTCTTTAATCTACATATATTATTATTATTAGCACCGCGTCTTACTACCCGTTCGGGTTATACGCACTTACGCTAATGTGTAATGGTAGGGTGATTGTGAGATGAAATGAAGGACCTACAGTTTAACGTGGAATCCGAACCACGGTGGAGGCCTGGCATTCCACACATTCACAAGATGTCTTGTCAGAGGTGAAGGAAAGGTTTGGTAATCAGATAAATCTATGCCGGGACCGAGGATTGAACCCCGGCCTCCAGCATAGAAGTCTGACACCTTACCCCTAGACCGCCAGGTTACCCCTACATATATGATTGGAAATGGTTTAAAACTACTCGCTCTATTGATCAAAATGTGTATTAGTTATTAAACATCATATTGTAGTTATTTAAAATTATAAAAAAGAGTCATTTTACCATGAAACTAAATCCATGCAAGTTTTCGTGATTGTACACAATAAGTTAAATTATTTATCATGTTTCTAAACAATGTATAATAGGTAGTATCCCTTTGCCTCAGGTTTCATAGGATATTTGAATGTCTATATAATAGATAAATCCAATTAATTGCAATCATTCTCAAACGACAAGTTTTTAACTAAATCTGCCACTTTCTTAAATGTTTGCTTTTAAGGTCTAGTTTCAACAGGAAGATTTAGAAAACTGACGTCCATACCAATAGTTTGAAAGAACCTGTGAGATATATCTTTACCAAAGACTGTAATAGGACATGTATTTAATAAATGTGTACCTCTTTCTGTTTTGAGATTATTTTGCAATATGGGATCTTAAGTACCGGTACCACCAATGGTACTGTGCCGTCTTAAGACTAAAATTTTGAAATTTTTATCGCCATGATTTTGAAGTATTTGGATCAAGATAACATCGTAAATTAGTGCATTAATTTATCATGGCAAAATGTGAAGTGATGGTAATGACAAAGGAATGAATAAGCCCTAGTAAATATATAAAGTTGGATGAAGTAGAGCTTAGAAAAGTATAGAATGTAAAATATCTTAGAAGCGTGATTAAGATAAAAGGTTAAAGTAGAGAGGATATAATGAAAAGAGAACCACAGGGAGAGTTGTTCTATAGATATACGTTAAAGTAAGAGTGTGTAAGAGACCGGCCATAACTAAGAGAAGCTCCCTTGCAGTGTAAGGAAGTCTTATAAGTGGAATTCTATGTACCTATGGTCACACGTGCAGCAGAAACATGGACATTGAATGTAAGAGAGACTAGGAAAGGGTTTTGGCCATGGAAATGAAATTTGTGAGGAACATTTTAGATGTAATGGAGAGAACCAAGTTTATAAATGAAGTCATGCAGGAAAGGACGGAGGTTCATGGAGTATATAAGATAGTAGTGGACGCAGGACTGAGATAGTTTGAGCATGATGAAGGAAAGAACAAAAAAAAGTATATATATATAAAATTATATATGAAAAATACCGCATGGGAGCTCAAAAACGAGATGGGAGGAGCAGATAACAGAAAACGTGCATGTGAGAGAAGATTAATGGAAGCAATTAAAAGAAGAATAGTGCAAGGATAGGGTAGATAAAGCATTTTACATAATTGACCCATCCAAAGGCTGGAAACAGTTTATGAGGATGATGGCCATTCAAGAAAGCTGCAGATTTGCTTAAAAGCTTGTATAGTGTGAATGATACTTCCAAATATAGATTTTCTATTTTACAGATATTTAATGAGACGATGAAGTCCGAGGTGCATATATTTATTAAAAGTGTTCGTAAAACATAGTAAATACTTTAACTTAATGTGTGGAGTCACGAATAACTTGCGTGGATGTAGTTTCATGGTCAAATGACCTTTTTATAATTTTTAATTATGTATTATATAATTTTTAGTAAGAAATAAACTTTTAGATCAATCCAGCAAGAACATTTTACACATTTTTAAATAAAATATGTAGATTAATGACTTTCCAAGAACACACAAATCAACAGACTACAGTACAAATTGCAGTTAACTGTTAATAACAACAATAATTCCACGCCCAGATTGTAGAACGGTTTTCAATTTGAGTGGGCTTGAAGAATCTTTAAATATTATTTGAGTTAAAATTTTACAAGTTTTGTTAATTTACTGTAGTATAACAGCTAAGAATGTGAGAGCTAACATTTTACACTTTTTTTGGGGGACAACCTTAGGTCAATAATGTATATATATATATATTTTTTTCCTTATTACATATATACTAATATAGATATATATATATATATATGTATATATATATATATATATACTCATTCACAATAACACAGTGTGTCGAGAAACTGAATGGATCTTCAAATATATGTTTCAAAAACTAAGGTAGTAGTTTTTGATAAGGATGGATCAGGAAATGATTATCAATAAAAGGAAAACTATTAGAACGAGTGAATGGTTTTGTGTATCTGAGCGGAACGTTTTATAAAAATGGATGGATGGTGAAATCGACATACGAGCGAATGCATCTCGGAGTAGTGTTATATATGTGGACTATAGCAAGGAATTAAATAGTATAAAAGAGTCAAAGATGGCAGTAAATTAAATTGGGTTAACACCAAATTTGTTTTACGGATGTTAGGCGTGGGGTTGTCATGAGAAACACAAGAGGAAAGTGAAAACATTTGGATTGAGATATCTAAAAAAAAAAAAATTTATGTGGAAAAACTCGTATGGACAGAGTCAGTAATGACTAGGTATACTTCATTCACGGTAGGAGTTTACCTCTGAAAGTTCTTTTTTCCTACCAATATCCTACTATATAATAAATTTCTGGTAGGGAAAAAGGCCTTTCAGAAAACAATTCCTACGGTGAACGAACTTTACTGTAGGAGTGTAGTTTGAAAGGGAATCCAATAGGTAAATGAGAAATAACTGTCTTACGGTGGTTTGGGAATATTGAAAGGATTGCACCCTACCTTATGGGAATAAATAAGGGGAGGGGTGCAAGTATACATAACAGAATTATAACAATAGCAAAAATGTTATTAACAAAGGACAACAAACACATAAATGGCAAATAATAGCAGATTACAAGATTTTGGTTGTCTATTTGGTAAGAGGGCTAAAAGCCACACATACTTAGCATTCCCAAAATATCATTAGTATGCACCCTAACGCTCCTGTTCGGCCTTATGAGAGTTTAGGGTACGTAGTGAACAACCTACCCTTCTGCCCAAGGGAGCCCTTCACTATCCAATATCGCGTAACTTAAACTTCCCAATTGGGAGCCCGCGCGATAGAAGTGGCTGAACAACTTCAACAATAAGATCAAATTTTGTTGGGTAGAGTATACACTAACAAGGTTTACAAGCCCAAGAGAAAGAAGCTTAGAATTCCACTTAAGGCGAATTAATACTAGAGAAAGACGCAGGCCGAAACGGCCAAACACCAACATATCTCATTCAATAAAAGTGACTATAAAGTGACCCCAGAACAACAGTAAAGTGGGTCCAATGGCAATGACGGCAGACCTAATTAGGTCGTTAATCAGTATCGGGAACTCCCAATGATCGTAGGCGGCAGTTCACATAAATTATCCTCTTGATAAAACCCTAAGTTTCCCAAACGCATTAGCGTTAAACAATTAATTCTATCTAACGCCACCTGGCGTTGAACCTATAACCTTGGCAACCATGCCACTAAACTAACAGCTATCTAACTCCTAAACCTAAGAAAGAACAAAATTACATATACATATATAACCTAGGCCTCACTGATGAAGGTAAGTTTAATTATATAAACCTGAGAACCTTGCTAGGCAATAAGAGCAAGCCCACATTTAGGAGGTTCCATACGCAACGCCCTTTTTACTCTGACAATTAGCCTCAAAGTGAGCTTTAATAACTTAAACACTTGATACGAACACATAATAAAAGACTAGGGGCACAACACTAGCGGGCCTAGCTAGTCGCAAACCTTCGACTAGCACGCATAATAAATACACATGATATCTCTTTTAATACCACGCCTCATGCTCTGAATGCAGCGTAAACTTCAAGTGATCATTTTAGCGCACTCCACACGAGCGTTGACTAATTAGGTCGGTGATAAACCAGCACAGTACCAAGGTGTAGACTAGTTGGTGCGAACCAGACAGGTACTTGACGTAGAGCCGACGAGGAATAGCCCCAAGGTACAGGGCGTAGAGCACCAGCAATATTGCCAGGCGTAGACGAGTCCGAGCGTACCAGCTAAGAACCATCTGCACCAGATTAGGTTCCACTAGTAATCTATCAGCTTTAGTAGACTGAAGGAAATCGAGTCTAGTGCGGCGGGGGGCTAGCTGCGGCGAGCCCGAGGTTGCTGTCCACTGGACGCCATAGCGTCCGACTAGGGCAGCGACTATCTGTGTTGAATACGTTGACTCGTCACTCCTTTCTTGTTGTAACTATATCGGAAGGCTCCGAAGCCGGGACTAATACTGTTCTAGTCTCGAGAGACGGAGACGAGAGTCGAGCCTGGCCCAGCTCAGGCAAACTGCGCCTGCGCAATCAACTATGAAAAAGAGAGGGGATAAATAAACATAAGGTCGAATATTACGATTCTTCCATGGAAGAGTAATTTAGGATAATAGATCGTAGATTCCCATTGAAGATCAAGGAAGATAATACTCGGCGGGTGTGAACATGGGGCCTCCCAAAGGGCTAAAGTTAATGAGTATTTGATATTTCTTCATGAGGTTACGAAACCATTCACTTGTGCGAGATAATCTTGATTAGCTCGGCACAGGATGAGTATGGATCTTGTGACGAAACAAATGAATGAAGGTATAGTGTGTAGATCAAAAGGAAGGTGAAGACCATATAAGACGTGGATAAATGTTGTAGATGAATGTATGAAAAAGAGAAATATTAGGAGTTTTAGGAATAAAATAGCATGTATAGCTCGGTGTATTAATGTTGTTAAGGTGATGGAAGTATGCAAGGATAAGAGAGTTTGGCGAAAGTTAATAAATATGTATTAATTAAGAAGTTGTTTTTTGAGCTATATTAACAGTATCTTGCCCACCCTGTTAGGGAATTGCGTGATTAGTTATGTGTATATGTATGTATGTTTTCATGCATGTATGAATGTATATGTGTATGTATGTATGCATGCATGTATTTATATATGTATGTATTTATGTATGTATGGTTGTATATATACATACATGTATAATATATACATATATATATATATATACGGATATATACTCTGTATTGTATTTATTTGCGACATAACTAGGGTGTGGATAGTAGACCTCAAAACAAGACAAAATATCCATATGAATATATGTTCTATGTTCGATGGTTCTTGAGATAAGGTATCCAAAGGTATCCTGAAATTTTAATAAACCTACTAGATACACTCATGTTGCACATCTAAGTGGCGCATCGCTGCTGGTACACAGAGAAGGTTGCATCAATACGAACAGGTGTGTATCAATAGGGCTATTAACATTAATCCCAGATAACGTTAAATGTGCCTGGCGTTGAGCGATTAAAGTTTCTTGTAATAAATTAATGTATATTGAAAACAGATCCCTACTATTTTCAACAGTGTGTACTGGTAGTGAGAAATTTATATATATTTTTTTGAGGTTTGAAAAAATCAACAACTTAACACTAGCCAAATTGTGACAAATAATCTTATTTGTAAGGATATTCTAAAACAGTTATAATTCTAAATAATATGTAATACATTATGTATATAATAATATATTGTGGGTATTATTACCAGTTTACTTATTTTGTTGCCTCATGAATACTCATCAAATATTTCATATAATTACTGTTAATTTGTTTTTCCTCATCCCACTGGTTTTACTTTTATTACATAAAGCCTTTAAAAATTTTCCTATTTAATATAGCTGTATCACACAAAAATTACTTACAAAATAGCTTTGATCCTACAAAGTGTTATCAAACTTGACCCATTTTCCAAAAAGCTGGAGATTCATTTACTCTTAAAAGCAATTTTATATGCACAACATAAGATAAATATATAACAATATTTTGTTTGAAGATAAAAACAAAGTTAGTTTTTTATTAATCAGAAAAACTGAACCAATGTCAAAGAATAACGTTAATAGAGGCAAGTTACGGACACTGCTTTAAACTTAGAAAAGAAAACATCATAAATAAGAAAACATTAAATCCACGCATAGATTAATAATTTTGTTGGAAAAATAGGAAACATATTTAATAAAACATTACCATAACTATAAGCTTACTAATTAGGGCGTCAATCCTGACTGGTCTGCTTTGCTGGTGAGAGGGAAGAAGGAGTTAAGTGTAGAATTTAGCTGTGTGTATTTAGGATTGTTTAATTATATATACATAAGGATTTTAAAATTAAAATTATGTAAAACAATAGTGTTACTGGTTGTTCTCTCTGGTGATAAAACACGATCTCCTACCCTAAATGACGGGGAAAATAATAGGGCTTTCGAAAACAAGTTGCTATGGAGTACAATATTTGCTCCAAAAAGGGATGAAGATACTGGGAGTTAAGGAGGTTACATAATGATGAATTACATAACCTGTACTTATCACAAGACATTGTTAGGAAAGTCAAGTTTCCTAGAATATGGTGGGTAGGACATGCAGCGTGAATGGTAGACTCTAGAACAGTGTTCAAGTTACTGAATGGCAAAACCATTGGGAATACCTAGATCTAGATGGGACAGTCATATTTTAATGAACCTGAGAGAGATAGGGTGTATGTAGTTAGAGGAACCTGAGATAACTATCTCAAGATAGGGCTAGGGTGTGAAAAGGTGGACTAGATAGAACTAGCTCAGGATAGGGATAGGTGGCGTACGTTTATAAATGCGGAAACGTTCGAGTCCCTAATGCCATAGAGTAAGAATATATATATATATCCAAACACGCTTATCACAATTACAAAATGTTGAAGACTCTAGTGATCCTGGTGGAGCGTTATTATTTATAATTTAAAAAGGATCAGTTTTATTCGCTGGCCTGCTAACTTATTGGTGTGTAAACACATTTAGCGATACGCTATAATATAATTTGGGAAACTAGACTAATTAGAATAACATGTTGCTGTGGTTGATTTATTAGTTTGATTGAACTCAAATCCGAATTTTGTTTACTAGCCTTGAAAGCTAAAATTATAAACCACTAGTTTATACTATGTCCTAAGAAGTAATAATCCTTCCTTAAGCCCTATCTCAATTCTTTAACACATTCAAAATAAAAAAATTATAAATTATACATCGATAAACAACTATTTATATTCTAATTTCTGTAATTGATTATAATTAGTTTATTTGTAATCATCATCATACATCGATAAAAACCATTTAAATTCTAATTTCTGTTATTATTATTAATAATATTTAGCAACGCGTCTTACTACCCGTTCAATTTATACGATTTAATTACTAATTACGCTAATGGATTAGGAATTAGAAAGGTTGATTCAGATGAATTTAACCTGCATTTGCGTGGATGGAGAGTAGAAAACCATTTAGGAAAAACCACCCCTTGAACCTTGATCTCCCCGTCCTCAGCAGTCGAGCTCAACACGACTAGCACGTTAGCCAACTACGCCACCGAGACGGGTTCTAATTTCTGTTATTAATTATAATTAGTTTATTTGTAATCATCATCACACCATGAGGATGAAAGTATGTGATGGCCGCCTGTAAATCGCAAAGCAAAATCAGCCTAATCACTACACCTGTTTGATGCTTCTTTTATTCAGGATTGGAGTAAGGCAACGCAACGGCCTAAAAGATTATACAACCCACACCTGGCTTTTGTCCATTCAATATAGCTTTAATGGCAAAGATGGTTTGTGTGGGACAAGGATAGGAATGGTAAATATAGCTACTGCAATGGAATTATTATTATTATTATTATTATTATTATTATTATTATTATTATTATTATTATTATTATTATCAGACAACGCATCCACTATAGAGAGATTGGGATTAAAAAAATGGCACAGTACTACTGAAAATTAGTAATTATTTCTAGAAAGCTCATCAATTCTATAGAGATAGCGATAAAATAGCATAAAGCTGCTACAATGGATCTACTATCACTCTATGTAGAATCAACTCTATAGTCAACAAACTCAAGTAAACAATTAGATTTTATCATACTAGGCCACAAAGAAGTCCTTTGTCTGCGTACTAGGCCTATAGATGGCCTTAAATAAGGTCACCGTGTATTATTTTAATTTTTTATAGCATCATGTATGACTACCTGTTCAGATTCTACGCCCATATACTAGTTACATTAATCATTAAGGATGAGGAAGAATTAATTTAGAGAAAGTGCACCCACATTTTAGAGAAACTGAGAGTCGGAAACAATTTTAGAAAAACCAACCATGGTACATCTGACAGGGACTCAAACACTGATCTCCCCTTCATCGTCAGATTGGTCTAGTGCGATAGTGATGCCTTAGTTCATGCGGACACTGAAGTGTATACGATTGTTCTATATTAAATAGTTGATCGAATCTTTGTGCCAAACATAATTTAAAGCTTCTTAGATATGACCATCAATTGCAAACATGAACTTCTCTTAGATTAATGAAACTCTACCTAGATATTTAATATATTTATAAAGCAGATAAAAATATTTAAGAAAATAGAAAACCATTCCTTAATACCCGTCTGGGTTGTCAGAATATTTAATATTTTGAAGTTGGGATCAGAATGGTATGCTATAGAAAAAGTGTAGTCACATTTACGTCAAGGGAAAGGGGCATACAATTTAAGAAAGTCCACCTCTAGTACATAAGACAGGCATTCGAACAATGGCCTTCCCATAATAATAAATCTATTATATTTGTTAAGAGTGAAGCCTTCTACTATTGTACCACTAATCTGAGTAAAATATAATTACAAAAATTGTTTAATATCGAATGTCATATTACATTATTTAGACGGGAAACGTCCAAACAAGAAATTGAATTATATAATGGTGATGTATAATGTGTAAATTTAGGGGACCATTAATATGGTCTGCTGAGCTTATTTATCTTTATAACTCTCTCTCCACGTAAATATGGGTTCACTTCTTTTAAATTCAGTCTTCCCAATTTCTAATCCTTAAGCGTAATTAGTACTTAAGCGTATAGCCCGAACGGATAGTAAGACGTGGCGCTAAATAATAATAAAAAAAAGATTGAGTGGTGTAAAATTGATTTATATTTATTTTTACCTCTCATGTACCGCCCACAGCTACGCCATAACAGTTTTAATTTATGGATTTTTTAGGATGTGATGGATTGTAGTTTCTAGCAGTGTAGATTCGAAAAAAGTTTCAAATTGATATATGAATATTAGGAAATGAATTACTTTACATATATAATCTAACAGGAAGAAAAATAATTAAATGCCAATGATTCTTTTAATAGTTAAATAAATAATTTAAGGATCAGTTGTTTATGGTGTAGTTTTATTATCACAACCTACTACTCGTATGTGCCATAGCCATTCTAACTACCCTAATAGGGTCAGAATAAGAAGGATATAATTTAGAAGAAGAGTACTATAATTGTGTATAAAGAGAGAAGACGAAGCTATTCAATAAAAAATTCGTAAATATAAAGAAATAAGTTAACCTGTACGGGATTTGAGTCTCATCTCTCCATAACCAGAAAAACAAACTAGGTGATCTTGATATTTTCCGCGCATATACACCAATATTTATTTAAAGTGTTTTAAATAAGAATATGATATTAATAAATTATATATCGATTCAAATAGGTCAGCATATGGACAAAACATCAAAATTATCTGGTCTGACCTACTGGTCGCAAGAAGGTTGGGGTTTCAAACCTAAATGAGGGTCCTGAGATGTGTTTAAATTTGTTTAATACTTTACTTATAAAAAATGGAGGCATACTTTATCTTAATACAATTTTACTCACCCTTACTCAATTAGTTGGCATCACTCTCATATCAGACTGAACTGCTGACGAAGAAAAGATTGGGGTTAGAATTCAAGTCGGGTGTACTGAAGAAGGCTTTACCTATATGGTTTTATACTCTACAGCCATGCAAATGTGTGTACACATTATTTGAGTTATACCTTACTCATCCCTACCCCCTTATCATAATTAGTTTTTATTTGTGTAACGTAAACGGGTAGTTAAACGGAGTGACATAACAAAAAATGTAAACCTTTTGCATAAGATATAATATAATTTAACCCAATTATAAACAGATTGACATGTCCAAAGACAAAATGACTAATAATAAGGGATTTCAACAGTTATTTAAAAAAATCTAATGGTTTGCTTGGATGACAACTTTCTATTTTTAATATGTCTTATTGATAGTCTGTTATTTATAGAAATAAAGAGAAGAAAATGATTGATTATCCATTTTATTTTTTGGAATAATATTACCCGAAAAAAAATGTTGATAGATTTTAAACAAAAGCTAAGATATAAAGCTAATAGAGCGAATGGAATTTTCTTATACAATTTTTGGAATCGATAAGTTCTTCTTTGTTTAAATAATGCGGTTACTCATTTTAAACTAATTGTATTTCATACAACTATATTTTAAAATTGTAACCATGTCCAGTTCATAAAACTCTTCTTAAATACTTAAATGTGAGGATGAAACCCATCACGTTAACATTGCCTGAAATATCAAATTTATGTTAAAATTATTTCTGACCCAAAATAGCCCAAACAAATAAATGATATATTGTATCTTTAAAAAAAAGTATTGTTTTTGTAGATCACAGTTTGTTTTCAGTTTAGTTTTGTTTATAATTTTTAAATTTCATTTTACTCACTTCAGTGGTCTGATGGTCTGAGGCAGTGATTGGTAACCTGTGGCGTTTTGATGTGATTAGTTCTACCTGTTCAAATATTCTGTTAATTTATTTCCTTTTGTCGTTTATAAACTACACTCCATGGATTTATTATTATTATTTGCACCGCGTCTTACTACCCGTTCGGGCTATACGCACTTACGCTAATGTGTAATGGTAGGGTGATTGTGAGATGAAATGGAGGACCTACAGTTTAACGTGGAATCCGAACCACGGTGGAGGCCTGGCATTCCCCACATTCACAAGATGTATTGTCAGAGGTGAAGGAAGGGTTCGGTAATCAGATAAATCTGTGCCCGTACCGAGGATTGAACCCCGACCGCCAGCACNGGTGAAGGAAGGGTTTGGTAATCAGATAAATCTTTGCCGGGACCGAGGATTGAACCCCAGCCGCCAGGATAGAAGTCTGACACCTTACCCCTAGACCACCAGGTCACCTACACTCCATGGAAAACAAACTAGCTAAAGAGCGAAAAAGCTGTTTCTGCTGAATATTTTATAGGGTGTTTTATTTAATTGCTCATCTATAAATAGATACAAATTTGAAATCTGTCCTCGTTGAATGAAAAGGAAAAAAAAAGAGAATAAACACCGTTTGTGGCTTTATGGATTACTAAAAAGGCATTGTCTTATATTGAGGTAAGGTACGTATTTATAATTTTGAAAAACATACTGTACATGAAGTGCGTGGCCTCATTAGGAAACCAACAAGGGACAAGTTGCCTTCTCTACACTTAGTCTAAGGCGTAACTCTCATATTAGACTGGCCTGTTGATGACGTAGAAATCTGGGTTCAAATAATGGCTGAGTCCACTGAATGTGGTTTTTAATAAATGGTTTTCTACAATCCTCCAACGCAAATGCAGCTATGTTACCTTTAAAATGATTCCTTGCTCATCCTTACCCAAATTAGAGTAATTATCATAATATATATTATGATAATTACATTCATATAGACTGAACAAGTAGTAATACACAATGATAAAAAAAAAAATCATGTTTAGTATTATCCCCTTCTCTAATGCCTTCTTCCACTATTTTTCGGATGTAGAGTTATTTTCTTTCTTTCATGCAGATATTCGCACCGGCTCTCCCTCACAGTTAAAATAAACAAGCTTTATTCAAAGAGTGCTCGAAAAATTAGAGCCATTTCACCCAAAAATGTTCATTCAGAACAAACTTTCTCGGACTTTTAATTTCCCTACCTCAAATAAAAGGACTGGATGTTTATCTAGTTCCTAGAAATTCCATCGGATGATTTTAGAAAAGTTTTGTTGGATATTAAAATAGAAATTTTCTACTGCTATGCATAATAATATTTAATCCTTATATTCACTTGAAACAGTGGTAGCGCAGTTATAATGTCGTAATCACCTAGTATAGTTTACCTTGTGGTAGGAAAGTCGAACTCAAGTCACTCCTGGGAGTTATAAGGAAATTTCTTACCTAAATTGGTTTCTCTCTCTCCCTCCATAATACTTCTTGTTTATTTACTCTAAATTGTACCTTTCTCATACCTACCCCATATACGTAATTCAAATTCATACAGTCCTAATGGGTAGTAAGAAATGATGGCAAAAATAAAGTCTATATTTGTAGATATCCGCGTGAAGATATGCAATAATATATTTTTATTTGGTTTGTCAATAACAAAAAGGTTAGGGTTCGAATCTTGGTTAGGTTTAATGAATGGATTTATAAAAATGGGCTCTCTACTTTATCTCTAATCTAATGTGGGTCTGCTGACGCTTGTCTAACTGCCTCAATTAAAATAAAACATAAAGGAATTATAGTGTGAAGCACAAGGTGGGACATAATTTTGTAGCACAATCGCACCGATTCTTTCATGTTATGTATTACAAATAAAAAGACAATTTTTAAATACGTTTTAGTAAGCTAACCTCGAAAATGTTTCCCTCATAAAAACAAACACATTATCTTGATAATCATAATAATTTCAAATAATATATACATTTTAAACCAAATCTTTTAAATTAAAATTTTCAAAACTAAGTTATTTGTAAATTACCTTAAAAGTATTTGTTATTTTAAAAAAAAACGTATTATTATTTATAATGAAAAAACTATTTACAGATTCCCATTTTGAATCTTTCTTCAAGGTCATTTTGAAAAATATTTAAACTTTTTATAGTTTGTTATAGGTAAACTACCGTAAAAATAATTTATTTTGTACGAATAAAGATATATTATTATTGACATATAAAATGATAACCCAATCTCAATTTTGAACCTAATTGATATTGCAATTTAATATATATATATATA
>CABEEJ010002761.1:81202-97556 GCA_901482245.1 Timema douglasi
TATATATATATAACAGTCATTAATAAACTACCCATGGCCAAAATTTCTCCCCAAAATTTATCCAGCTTTATTTGTCAAGTGCATTTCCAACATTCCCTATAAATACTTTTAAGCAAGATCGTAACAGCAATTTTAAAAATAGCTATTCTGTAAAATACCGTTTATGTAATTTTTACCCAAAACTCAGTACAGGGCTATTTTTCATGTCAAACACTCCAAAAATACCCATATGGAACCAAGTCATTTAAGCCATTTGTAAAATATTTGTCATCAGTACACCCCCCTTGACGAGTTTTTGCCTAAAAATCAATTAAACATTGCTATTTGTGACAACAAGCACTTCCAGAATACCCATTTTGAAACAAATCCATAACCATTTGTAAATCCTTTATAATGTTTGAAAAATCCGTCATTGGTAAACCAGCCATTAATGAGTATTTACCCCAAAAACCAGTAAACACTGTTATTTATTATGTCAAACAACACCAAGATACATATTTGCCATTTGGATTCAAATTGTTAGAACCATTTGCCAAATATTTCAAGTTTTTGAAAAATTGGTCATCAATAAACTATCTTTCAGTGAAAGTTAGCCCTAAAACCATTTAAAATATTGCTATTTGTAATGTCAAACAAATCCTAGATACGTATTTAAAACAGAAACGTTACAATGTTTTTGAAAATATTATATTTCATTAAAAATAATATCAATGTATTACCTATGATTGAAGGGTTAGTATAAAAAAGAATAGTTTGTGGTAATGAGCTATACATTTTAGATATCAAGTTTAAACAAAATATATCCCACCGTTTTAGATACGTGACTGGGGAAAGATAGACATAAACATGAGGCTGATAGAATTTCAAAATCCACTTTTTGGTGTCGTGTTCACATACATAACAAACAACATTGCTAAAATGTTTTTTGTGTAAAAACTCATTCTTCGGTAGTTTAAAATTGACTGATTTTTCAAATACTTGAAATATGATACAAAAGGTTATAACGATTTGGTTTCAAATGTATGTATGTGAAGGGTTTAAAATAAAAAAATAAAACTGTATTCTTGTTTTTGGGATGAAAACATATTTATTTGTCCTTTAATTTAAAAAATATTAAAATCTTTAAACATTGGCATCAATGATTTGGTTTCAAATGGGTATTTTGGGAATGAATGTCATAAAAAATAATTGTGTAAGTACTTGTTTTTGGGGTATAAGCTCATTTATGTGTAATTTTACAACAAATTATATCAAATTTGAGTGCTTTGGAAATTGATCTTGAAGATTTAATTCAAAATGTAAATCTGTGAATACTTGTTTATTAAAAATAAGGAAACGTTTCTCTCTTTACAAAAACGATTATCTAGTATAGTTTATATATGCGTTTTTTTTGAAATTTAATTTTAGATAAATATGTTTGAACAATTTGATTTAGATATTATCTATAAGGAATGGTTATTGTCATTTACAAAATGATGTGATTGTTTTTATGAGTAAATCTTATTTAAGGGTAGCTTTCTTCAAAACTATTTTCAAATTTTCCTTGAAGCTATAAAACACAGTATGAAAATGTGTGTACGATTGTGTCGTACCATTTATTTTCATTGTAAATAAAAGGGATGAAGAATTTTACCTACTCCTGGAATATTCCTTTATTATGTTCTTTGATGGCAGTCTTGTCACACATGTTGAAAGAGAATCAATGCTGCCATACACGATTGATGTGAACACGTATACATTCCCTATTGTTTTCCCCTTTCAAATGATAGCTTCAATTCAAATGAATATATGAAAGAATACTACACTTAAAAGTGAAGTTTGGTTCAAAGCTATACAAAACGTTCTTTTATGTAAAATGTTAAAGCGGTGAGAGAACGTGTGTCTCGCGAGATAATTGAATTTTATATTAATAAAAAAATGTGTTATGAATTATTTTTTTAGCATTCTCAAACTGTCCAATGTTTTTAAGACCGTCCTTATTAAAACAAGATTTTTTTTCTGTAAAATATTATTTATGAAAATTTGGTCATGCAAAATATACGTAAATTATTTCGGGTTTGGTTTTCCAATGGTGGAGAGTTAAGGGTTATATTCCTGGCTGTATGTACTGAGAATGTTTTATTTTTAAGGATTTCCTATTATTTAAACATGAAAATATGGAAACCTTATCTATAGTTCCTAAATTCCTCATTTCTACAATAACGTACTAATTAGTATGCAGATATTATAGTACGTGGTTGGTGCGACACAGTGTAAGAAAACAACACTAAATATATTTTTATTTTTACTGTGCATTTTATTTGTTCGGTATACCCGCGATTAACTTTAATAATAGATGAATGATGAGGAAGGTCAAATTTGAGCAATTGGATTAAATCTTTCTTGGAGAAAGTGTTGTAAAACATTTGAAGTAAGACAAGTTTCACGATACTCAGCCTGGATTCAAAACTGGACCTCTCCAGCATAAGAAAAACAAACTACACGATATTAACATAATCTAAGTACACATGTCTGTGTAGGCTAAACGATGTATTTAATCCAACCCAGGACCTTTATCTTATCAGTAATCATCAGATTTATATGCACGTAAAACTGGTGAAATATGCATTCACTTATGCACTTAAAATTGAAGAAATTAGCAATAATTCATAAAATTAGTCAAAAACAAATATAAAAAGTTCTCAACTTAAATAGTATTATGAAATTATAAGCTACAACAAACTAGATATTTTTCAAGATCTTCAAAAGCGAATCTCTTCTGGTTATCACTTAAAATGATACTGTACATTGAAAAACTCCTTTCTATATTCCACATATTTATGGAACCAGACTTGAATATGGTAATTTTGGTAGGAGTATATTCTCTCACTTCCTCTGAGTTCCCCTGCATAAATTCGTTGATTATTTAAAAAAAAATTGAGTTCTGCATTCCTTTTTAATATGCTTTGAAACTTCTTTGTTATGGTTCTTCAAGCTGTTCCCGGTGCAGTATTATTTGATTATTTGTGAAACAGCTCCAAAGATTCCGATATTGTAAATCTCGCATTTAAAGCCTGATTATGTTGCTAGGAAGTTTTCTACGGCGTGCCTGAATGATTAGAAGAACACTCTGCAAATCATTTCTCTCATAAGCACTGATTGCTAATTTGATACTGACCCCATCGTTAGGATTCAGCCAACTCAAAACATTCAGCAACCGTCACAACAAGTATTTCTTTCCTTCCTACCTCCATTGTTCCATCACCAAAAATAGTGATACAAGTTGGGTATCTGGCCCAAATCACTATACATGGTCAGATGTATTTTTTTAAATGACCTGCAAAAATGGAGCTTAGTTAATTTAATCTGTTAAGGGTTCTAAATAGTTGTTGATAATTTAGAAGATGTTCTTCTAAATATTTAAACTACTGTATACATGCATATATACATATTCATGATAATATGCGTTTATACCTCAAATATGCTTTAGTATGTACCATGAAACTGGATAGGTTTTTACATGTAGCAATAAATTAATATCTGTAAAGCTGGCAAATCGATATCAATAAAGGAGAAATATGACTATGGACATATGCAAAATCCTTAGCCTACTTCTCGGGCATACACATGACCAATCATTATATAAGTCTTCATATTGAAGAGGTTCCAGGCAAAAATAATTGTTATCATGGTAAACTAGCACAAGAGATGTGAAATCTATAAGTTGACCAACAAGGCAGTTACATTGAAACTGCCGAGATTTTTTCATAAATTGTATCCTTTCACTTTCTTATTTGAAAATACAGTTATTTCAGTTTTTTTTATATAGACTAGATATAAAAAAATAGAGTTGTATAGGGAATAATTGATTCATTTGATAGTTAAGTGAATATGAGAGAGCTAAACAAATAGATTTATACTTTTTAAAGCTAACGTAAGCTATTAGGCCTACTTTTGTGTATATGTATACCAAAATTCACACCCGCACTCGTGTTCTTAGAATCCGAGGTTTCAATTTGCTATAGACTTGATTGTCGTCTATGGGAAAACCTAGGTTCAAATCTCAGATTGGTTCTCCATTGATGTTTTGCCAAATGTAATTTATTGCTATGTTTTAACCCCTTTCTCTCCTCGCCAATGCTAGTGTACTTCCTTTAAAAACCACCCTATCAACTCCACTTCTTAATTCAAGCCGTTCATACATAGCTAATATGGTGCAACTGAAGGAAAATCAAATAAACACTTTAAACAAAGTTTAAATACCAGCATCTAGAATGTATTTAAAGTTTTATCTCACATCATTTACTGCGATGTATAAGACGATATGTTCTCTTTGTGAATAATTTTCGTCGACAAGGAGTTTGGGGTTTAAATCTCGGCTGGGTTGATTGGGGATTGATTTTCACTTGTGAAGCTTACTCTGATTTCTATATTATCTCTCAATATTAATTTTGATATATTTTCTGCAAGCTGATCTCCAATCCCAATGCCTTATATTAATTCGCTGAAAGTGCCCACTAATTGAAGGTATTCTACATATATTAACAGTTTTACATTTCTCATACGAATGGCAGTTCTATGGCCTAAAAGCCACTAAAAAAATATTATTTTTTGTGAATATATTACATTTATATATATTTTAAGTTATTTTTTTTAACTATCTACGTATATTGATACTAGAACTGTGACAATTGGAGTGAAATGTCATTGAAATGGAGCCAATAATACTTTTTCATGTATATTTTTAAGATTATAAAATTCCAATTTTTTTAAAATGTTTTTAATGTCATCGTAGCATGTTGATATCTTTCAAATCAATTTTGGCGCTATACATATTTAAAATAACAAACCACTTCTTATTAAAACCGTGGGGTATCTATACGTTAACAAAGCGCACCTCAGAATTATTTTATGTGACCTCCTTTAATATCGTTTGTGTTCAACGTAAAATTCAAAAGAGATAACATATATAACATAGTATGTTCATTCTGTTGTGGACTATACAAAAGGTTACGTTCCACTCCTGTCCCCTAGATTGCCTAGCTTTTTAACACATCATGTCGGGTTATCGAAACCCTTTATAATGTAGAAAGAAACTAATAAATAAAGGGGACGGTTTACTTTAAAAAGAGCTTGAAAATGAACCCTGAAAAAATTACTCTGTATCCCAATATATAAGATAGCCTTAAAAACATTTACTACCCCAATAAAGTGAAAGTGGTTTTTTCGTGTGGTCTTACTTATTTCTGTAAAGGGCTAGTGAAAACAAAACTACTATATTACCACTGCTACTAAAAACTTGTATGAATATTTTATAAGGAGAAAACATTGAGAAAGTTTTAGCACGTGCTGTGAAATAAAATACAGATTAAGTGAGTCTTCTGGAATATTAAAAAAATATATAGATTTAAAAAAAATTAGTTACATATTTAATAATACCTTCACTGGTGGGCACGTTTATTACGTCACTATTCTAGTATTGTCTGGTAAACCGGTAACCAAATGGTTTCCAACTATTTCTTTTAGCACCGCGTCTTGCTACAGGTTCAGATTAAACGATTATTTACTAATTATTCTAGTGTTTTTAACTATGAGTAAGATTATGTTTATAAGAAGTTTACTTGCATTAGTGTGGAGGGAGAGTGGAAAACAAGTTTTGAAAATCTACCCTTACTAGACATGACCAAGATTCGAAACTCAATATCCCCGTTATCGTCAGTCTACTCTACTGAGAGAGTAGCACCTTAAACCATGGTTTTCTACTATTCATTCACTCATATACAAATCTTATTTTTTCGAACGAAACTTTACCTGTTTCATTCTCACCCCAGTAGTGTAAATAGCCGGATAATCCTATTAGACAGTTATAAAGACGTGGGGGGGAAAAAAACAAAAATAGTGAATAAAAATAAACTTAACGTTTTAATATATTTATATACAGAGATATATGTAAATATATAGTTATGTAAATTATATTTACTTCACACACAAAACTACTAAATCGAAATCAAATATCTGATCTTTTAACCCTTTCCAGCCCAGTGTAGCCATATGGCAACGTTGTTTAGTAATGGTCTTAAAGTCATTAAAAACGCCCAATGTAAACGTTTGGCTACATGGTTAGTTTCTTTTGTAATCACAGATAACAGCACTAGTTGGTAAGAAAGCTTCAAATATATTTTTAAACTAAAACTTATCAAGTTGGTAGTGGATAGCAACCGGACTGGTGGCGTATCTTTGTTGACATCACTCAAATATTTTATTATACGGTAAGTTTTTATAGTTTTCATAATAAATTTATATAGTTTTGCTAACTTTAATATACTTGTAATATATTTATGGTATAATTAGAGTTAAATACTTATAAATATATTATAACATATGATTATAAAACATGTGTAGCCATTTGTCAACAGTGGGCAAAACATGATTATGTCCAAATGTAACCTATATTTTGGAGGTAGGTAAACTAAAATATATGTATAGCTGAAATAATTATTTTAATCCAACTTTGACTTGATGTTTTTTCCTCAGAAACGTTATTTATTCGTTGTTGTCGATATTTAGGATTCAATAGCTGTACTTTTTGTAAAATTAACTTGGAAAATCAGTTTTTGAATTTAGGCTAGCCTCCAGCTAAGTAGAATAAATTCTAAAGGCAATAAATACATTTGTAACTCATGTAGCCATTGAACCTAAATATGACGACATGCATCTTATACGCATAGAAATAACTAATTTTTAAAATTAGATCTCTCATAAAGATAATTATTATACATATAAATTATTCTTTTTTAGATGTCTGGAGAACCTAACACATCATTGAACCTTGCTACTAATGAGGATCAAATACGTCTCCTTCTGTTGGAAGGAGATGTTTCAGACATCGAGATTGATCTTGAAGAAGATGAAGGGGAGGAAATAATTTTTTCTAACAAAAGTAACGATGAATCTGAGCAGCCTGAAAATATTCAAGCTGTTGGACTGACTATAGAATTAGATACAGCATACGATGAGGATTTGGATGATGTTCCGTTATCTGAACGTCTAAGCTATGCAACTCGGCGACCTTCAGTACTTGTTCCTGAATATGATTTACAGTTTGACTATAAACTTCCACGGTGGCGATTACAAGATATTAGTCCAGTTCCTTCAGACTGTAATGTCAATTTTACTGAGCCCCCTCATGATATAAACACACCTGTTGAGTATTTTAGAATGTTCATAGATAGTGAAATTATCTCTAACATTGTACAGCAAACAAATTTATATTCAACCCAAATCACGGGAACATCAATAAATACAAATGTCAATGAAATAGATATATTTTTAGGCATTCATATCATGAGTGGCATTGTAAGGGTACCTAGCTACAGAATGTATTGGCATAATAGCACCAGATATTCTCTTATTGCAGATGCTATGTCGCGAAACCGTTTTGATAAACTAAGGACATATTTTCACCTGAATGACAATGACAAAATGGTGCCTCGTGAAGATCCCAATTATGACAAATTATTCAAAGTACGACCATTTATCGAAGTTTTGCGGAAAATTTTTGCGACAATTGAACCTGACGAATACAACTCTGTGGATGAGCTTATAATACCATTCAAGGGAAGAAGCAGCCTGAAACAATTTAATAAAAATAAACCACATAAGTGGGGAATTAAAGTTTTTGCACGAGCTGGATCTACCGGCATTATTTATGATTTTGAAATTTATATTGGAAAAGGCACCAATGTTAAAACATTTTTAGGAATTAGTGGAGATATTGTGCTTCGCTTAGTTGCAGGACTTCCAAAAAATGAGAATTACAAGATTTTCTTTGATAATTGGTTCTCCTCTCATGCTTTGGTGACTATATTGAAAAATGAAGGGTTTTTATGTGTTGGTACTGTTCGAATGAATCGGCTACGTGGTTGTACTCTCAAAAGTGATGCAGAACTTAAAAGGTTGGGACGAGGTAGCTATGATTATAGATTAGATGTTGAAAACAATATTCTAGCTTTGAAATGGTATGATAACAGATGTGTACATTTGATAACATCGTACAAAGGATGCAATCCTGTTGATATTGTTCAGAGATGGTCTCTCAAAGATAAGAAACACATTCAGGTGGAAAGGCCAAGCACTGTCAAGGAGTATAATTCCTACATGGGTGGTGTGGACCTCAACAACATGCTAGTGGAATTGTACAGATGTGATATAAGAGCTAAACGATTTTACCTGCGAATCATTTTTCATCTTATTGACATGGCAATTGTCAATGCTTGGCTGTTGTATCGCCGTCATTGTCAACAAAGAAGAGAAAGTAAACATCAACCGTTGATGGAATTTCGGTCTGACATAGCCAGGGCATTGATACAGGCAGGCAAATTCACACAAAAGAAGCGCGGGAGGCCTTCAGATTCAAATACATCTTCATTGAAAAAAATAAACAGAAGAATTGCTGAACGTCGCCCTATAGATGACATTCGTTATGATGAAATTGGCCATCTGCCAGTACATGTTGAAAAAAAACAAAGGTGCAAGCAGTGCATAAAGGGTTTCAGTCGAGTAAGATGCCAAAAATGCAATGTAGAATTGTGCTTGAACAAGGACAGAAACTGCTATAAAATTTTCCATTCTAAATAAAAAAAGTAAAAATAAAATGTGTAATATTTTTATAACAATAGTAAAAATTAAATATTTACTATTTTTAAAAAAATAATCTTAATTTTTAATATTTTGATTAAGATAATAATTTCCATAGCTTAGAAATAATAATAAATAGGTTAAATTCAGTAATTATATGTACTATTAATGTTGAACATTATGTATGCCCAATGTAGCCAAATGGATACATATTGAAAAATGTATAACTATTATGTAAAAAATTATGAATTTTTATTTTTGTGATAAATAAACAGATATCAACATAAAAAAAATAAAAAAATATTTTTTAAAGTGTGTTTTTGTTAATTTGGGCTGGAAAGGGTTAAATATTTTGATAAAACATTTTTTTATGTTCATTCAAATCTAATGTTTTTATGTTAACAAAACCATCACAATCAGTATTAATAATAATATCGAATATGTTTTTAATATTATAGAATCTATATACATCTCGTAGTTTAAATTATATCTCGAAAGAAAACCAATGAAATCAGAACTCCAACAAGACAACGAAGTATAAAATGAGGAGGAATAAAACTTAAGTAAAGTAATTTTAATCTAAAGTAGCAGAGGGAATATCTTTTTTACTAGAAATGAAGAGTAAGTAGTAGAATTTTCAAAAAGTTACAAAGCTAATGTACTCTCCTCAACAGAAATAGCCCGAATGAAATGCGGAGAAAGTTTTAATTTGTAAGAGTTGACAATACACACATCTGCTTCGAGAACTCAGAGAAGGATTTTCAATTTAATTATATGACCTTTTAAGACTAGCAAACTTTTATGGTTGCTAGTCTCCCTAAAAATATATATGTTAATATATAAATCATATATGTTTTCTGACAAATTAAATAAGTCAGTTGTGTAGCTCCATATATTCTTTTTTGGCACCACGTCTTACTACCCACTTGGGTCATACGCATATGTAGTTAATGCAATGATAGGGATAAATAAGGAGGAATTTATGGAAGTGTACTCGAATTCACGTGAAGAGGGAGGGGGAAAATCAGATTATGAAAAACAATCTTCATTTCACCAAACTGGGGTTTGAACCTCAATCTTCCCTTTATCGGAAGTTTCGTCTATTTGGGGGATGACGTCCTGGTCTATGAAGCCACCAAAGTGGCTCTTCCAAGATTAAAACCTTAAATTCCTCTTCATAGATAGCATTTAGGTTATGTTCAATGTCTGAAGCTTTAAGTCACGTGACCAGAAATGTGGGCACCTATAAAATAGAAATGAAAGAGTTTTATTTACAATAAACACAGCAGTGAAAAATATGAGTCCAACCTATCGTTCGGTAAATAAAGGTAACATTTTTTTTCTACTATATTCGGCATCCCGTCTTAATACCCATAGGGAATATACTTTTTTTAACTATTATTATTATTATTATTATTATTATTATTATTATTAGCACCGCGTCTTACTACCCGTTCGGGTTATACGCACTTATGCTAATGTGTAATGGTAGGGTGATTGTGAGATGAAATGAAGGACCTACAGTTTAACGTGGAATCCGAACCACGGTGGAGGCCTGGCATTCCCCACATTCACAAGATGTCTTGTCAGAGGTGAAGGAAGGGTTTGGTAATCAGATAAATCTGTGCCTGGACCGAGGATTGAACCCCGGCCGCCAGCACAGAAGTCTGACACCTTACCCCTAGACCGCCAGGTCACCTGTTTAACTATTTACTCTTATTATTATTAAAGGGGTGTGATTCTGTGTTTAATGTTTATATTTATAAAATTACTCATTTTGTGTTTGAGTTTATTTTGTTTAATTGGGTAATTAAAATAAAATTGAATAAGCACTTTTTAGGTAGCCTTCTATATGAATAATACGCATCTGTAGTATTTGTTTCAATTCAAAACCACTTATTTGTTTTTTCTAATTTAATTTTAAATATAATATATAATCACCAATTGAATATTTAATAATCATCTAAAACATGTGAGTTTTAACATTTAAAATTGAGGAACAGATAAATACTGTGCCAACAAAAAATAAATTATAATAAAAATGTGACAAGACAATAGATATTATGAACTGGATTAGAAAAATATTGTCTCGTAAATTGTTGTGCTTCCAAACATTTAGTTACTGAACAAATTAATTTTTCCATGGTAGCGCTGAATGTATAACTAGACCATATATTTAAGGATATACATAAAATGGTATCCTATTCCACTTAGCCTGGGGACAAAAAGTATGGAACTGCTTGGTTCCAGACCTGCAGTCTACTTCACATATAACTCAGCTTGGGACAGAAAGGATGAAATTAGTAGGTGCTAGACCTTCAGTCTTCTTCACATACCTCTCAGCCCCTGGGCAAACAAGATAGAGCCAGTAGGTTATAGATCTACAGTCTACTTCACATGCCACTCAGCCTTGGGAAAAGAAGGATTTAGCTAGTAGCTTCTTGATATGCAGTCTGTTTAACATACCACTCAGCCTTGGGATAAGGATTTTACTAGTAGGTGCTAGACTTGAAATCTGCTTCGCATACCTTTCAGCTTTGAGAAAAGAAGGATTTAACTAGTAGGTGTTAGATCTGCAATCTGCTTCACATGCCACTCAGCCTTGGGAAAAGAAGGATTTAGCTAGTAGCTTCTTGATATGCAGTCTGTTTCACATACCACTCAGCCTTGGGATAAGGATTTTACTAGTAGGTGCTAGACTTGAAATCTGCTTCGCATACCTCTCAGCTTTGAGAAAAGAAGGATTTAACAAGTAGGTGTTAGATCTGCAATCTGCTTCACATACCTCTTGGCATTGGGAAAATAAGGATTTAACTAGTAGGTACTATATCTGCAGTCTGCTTCACATATCACTCAGCCTTAGGAAAATAATAATTAAACTAGTAGGCGCTAGACCTGCAGTCTGCTTCACATACCACTCATCTTGAGATGGAACGGATGGAGCTAGTAGGTTATAATATACCTTCAATCTACATCACATACCACTCAGCCTTGGGACAGGAAGGGTGGAAAGAGTAGGTGCTAAGTCTGCTTAACTAACACTCATCTTGGGACAGAAAGGTTTAAATAATTAGTAGGTGATAAACCTCAAATCAGCTTCACATACCACTCAACCAGGGGACATGAGGTATAGAGAGCAAATTGCTTTAACTATCTTCCAAATAGAACCTGAATGAAACACGTTATAAACATCCAAGTCATATATATACCTAAATACCCACTTAGTATATAGTTTATAAAACCTAAATAATAATTGGTTTTCGTCTTCACCATAAGCTTTGACAGCAATAAAAAATTGATATTTGTTGTCTATATTTTGTTGTTGTGTATTTTTTAATTAGTTATTAAAATTTTTATTTCATTGAGATAAATTATTTCATTATTTTTTCCGTATAAATTGTTTATTGTTTGGTTTTTAAAAGCCCAATAACTTTTTTACCTTAGGTGAAACTTTTAAATAAAAACATTTTCGTTACTAAATATTATTCTGTATAGTTGTAATTATTATTTTTTAAATTCTAAATATAAGTTCTCTAAACGGAAGAGGTTAAGCAACATAAAAGTGTAAGATTTTTATTCAAATTACTCTGAACTCCTATTTGTAATAAATTTAGTTTTATTGATTTAAGATTATTGCATAAATTATTGTTTTAGCTAAATTAATCAAGCCAAATATAATATCTGTATTCATGTATAAAATTGTTTCTAAATAATAAGACTAAATTATAGTATAGCCTATTCTAGTTAGTAGACGTCTTGTTCCTTAGCAAAAAAGAAAAATCCTTTTTTTAATTTACATATTTTCTATTATTTTATGGGTCGATGATAAAGTAGAATTAGAAAATTGACCTTTCTTGGAGTGCCAGAAGCTGGTATAGAAAGGGATTACCATAACTAAGTAGGTATAATTATCAGTTAATATTAATATGAACCCTTTATGATATTTAAAAACTGTTTATATAATCGTCTGCCTCTCGAAAGTTTGCTCCATTTCAAAAGTTGAGGACTCAGTTTATAGCTCCGGTAAAAGTGACGAGATAGTTTATACAGGTGGTTTAATCCGTAGATTAATTCAGTACATTTTTAATGAACAGAAAGGTTTACAAATTACTTTTAACGGACTAAATATGTATCATTTGGCTACAATATAAAAAGAACAAGTCAACGATAGCAAATACTCATCCCTTTTCACCATCCTGGCGGTGCTGTACACTGAACCGAGAGAGACGGCAAGACTACCGACCGTAATTCCACAGCACAGACAACTGACCAGCTCCACCTAAGAATTGAACCGCGCCCGCTAGAGGTCACCATGTGCTCAAGGTATTCCAAAGAACTTGAGAAGAAAAGAGATGCCTGTACACAAAGTGCCCAAACATTCAAATTGCTTCGAGAAATGAGTATAAGCTCTTTCTGTCACTCGCATTTCCCTCCCGGTGTATGATACTCTATGGTTTTCCTCCCCTTATTTTCCTTTGTTCCGTGTTCCATCAGTTTTTCAAATCGTAGATAGGACTGGCTTAGGAAATCGTCCGGCACTCTTGAAAACCGCTCGAACTTAATCGGACGAAGCCAAGTCTTCAGCATTATTTATAAAATGTAAGGGTAAATTTCTTTTCGGCGTAAATATTTTGTATGGCTATTTTTCAAAATTCCCTTTCGGCATGTTATTATTTATACTTCCAAATTAGTAACTGTTTGAATCTTATAAAACATAAATTTTTCACGTTGTGTTTAAATGGTCTAATTTATTTATATCAGTCTAATTTGTAGGGATAAATTTTGGGATATCCCTATTAAGCTGATAGGTAAAAGAAAAGAGGATCTAAACTATAAATTTTGAATTTCGCCCTTTTTTACTATGATGGTTGGATTTTTCTCGCCTACATAATATTTAAGTTAGATGTTATTATTAATATGTTATGCTTACTCTCTTATATTGTTAATATTGTGATTGATAAATTTAGGGTAATATTATTTTAGGTTATGAGATATATAAGAAATTTGTGGACGATAATAATTTTGATTATGTTGAATAATTATGAGTAATAGAATACAGGTGTTAGATAGTTAAATGATATATAGATATATTAGAAATTTGTGGATGATGCTCATTTTGATTATGTTGAATAATTATGAGTAATAAAATGCAGATGTCAGATAGTTACATGTTTCGTATTAGGATAGTATTGAGTCTTCGTATACAAAGTTCAAGCGAAAAATAATAAGCTAAATGATTCTTTGTTGAATATATTCTAAAAATGGTTGTTTAATTGAAAGTAAAGACAATCTTAACCTAAATTCTTCTAGCTTATAGCAGATTGGGAATTTAATGGAGATAGTAGGAGTTATATATTTATACATAATACTTTTAACTTGTTACATGAATATATATATTTAATTATTTAACTATGATATTTATAACAATCATATACATGCACCTCTTGCAATGTATTTAATGTTATTGTTAGTGAAAATACCCTAAGGTTTAGGAACTATCTCTGTATACTCCTTGCTTAATTTCAATTATTATCATTATTATTATGTCATTTATTATCTTTATATTTCTGGAGATCGACAGTCATGTTCTTCCGCACCTGGATTGAGTTGCGTTCCCTGGGTTTCTTTATGCACCCAGAATTCAAAACTATTACTCATACAGCCCACTCCTACTGCTCTCGTTATTATATACATTTTTTTTATGAGATTTTGACCCTCTTTTGTAGAATTATGAGATATTTAACGTTCAAATATATTATGATATACAAAATCTACAAAGGTTTATTTAATATATTCACACGTCAAATCATATATTTTTCCACAGGAAGTTTCCGGTTATATAAATTACGAGAAAATTCCCGAACATTTTGACAAACGACCTCTCATTTTAAAGTTTGGGGGTCCAGGATGTCGACAAAAAAATAGTGTTTTCCAATGAAAATATGATTTCACAGATAAATTAAAGCTTTTCATTCTTTGTTTGCATCGCCATGGGAACTGTAATTTGTGCATGGTTTTATACCATGAAATTAAATATTTCTCTTTGGTTAGAAATAATAACTCATTCTGCAAATACAATATTAATTTTTGGTCAAACATAAAAACTAAACTTTCACTTAAGTTTTACGTTGCAACAAGTATACAGATTAGTTATATACTAAAGAAACCATCGATAACAGGATACAAATTTATCATTTTGTTTGAATTGTTACTTTTCTTCTTCTTTAATTTTGGATATCTAACTCTGGTCACAAAAATCCTCTATAATAACTTGTACTAACACATCTTTTAAATCAATTATTTGATTGAAAGAATTATTTTTCTACACTGGGAAAATATCTATTGTAAGTGGAATGTGCTTAGACCTATATTTAATTAGAATATAAACCAACAAAATGATTTTAATTCGCAAACTAAAAGTTTAAGTACTGTATTCAATTTCGCAAAAATATTTTCCTACGTTTTGTTTCGAGCATAATTATTAAATAAAAACCATACAAGTATGTTTAAATAAGGCTGAGTGTATATTATAATTCTAAAATCTGATAAATTTATCTTGAAATGTGTTTAAATATGCTAGTCTTTCTCTGAAATTTGTGGATAGCTCAAAAGTGAAGTAAGACGCAATACAAATAAACATGTTACATTAGGTCTAAAACATTTATGATGATTTTGATTATGATGACGATATTAATAGCAATTGGTGGTTATTAAATACTTAACATATTCATACACGTCTGAAAATTTCTAATAAGTAAAACGTTAAATCTAAAGATGTATTTGAAAAAAAAAAAAAAAAAAAAAAAAATTGACATCAAAAAACTAAATTAAATATTAAATTAAACTGTCCCAGGTTTAGATTAAACCAATTATAAAAGTTTTAAATAAATGAAAAAAATGTATTAATATTCTGAACTTTATTATTATTACTTTTAGATTTGTATACTATAGATAATTCAAAAGTTAGTAATAGCTTCTCTCCAAATGTTATGGTCATGATTCTTCCCAGAATTTGAATTCATACACAAGAGATATTTAAAAGTAAAACAAATATAAATATTTTTAAGAATTAAAAAATAAATACAATAAGTGGTATGACCCAATAGCTCACACCTCACTTACTGTATTATATTCGTAAAAAAAAAATCCCCTATGACTCTCGTTTGTAAATAGTCTCATGCACATCCTTGATAATACTTCAGCATTAATCTTCAAGCATATTAACACTCCGATTTCACCGGTAGCCTATCCTCTTTCCATAAAAGCAATATCTTGGTGAAAATTTTCAAAATTTTCGTCACTAACTTCACCAATAATTTGTGGGAAAAAATCAAAATAGTCCCACGAGTATAAAAATCGAATTACAAGTGGCATATTGCATCCCATTGTTTCATACGACTGAACAGATTTCTTAATGATTTCCTGGTAGTTGTTAGATTTATAGTTTCCCAAAAAATTACTTGATACACCTTTGAACGCTACCCTAGCTGATAGCTCAACTTTATTCAAAGTAGGGTCAAAAGTTTAATCGGTGATTAAGTTTCCTTACATCTGCTCTGGGGGCCAAAATATATATATTTTTTTTTACCTCCCTCAAGTGGGAGAATTTCTGCCGCAAATGTACAAAACCAGAACATACTTCTTCACGGCTTTGACAATTTTTTTTTACTAAACTAAGCTTTATATGAAGTGATAGTAAGATTACTTTTGCGCCATCAATTTAAGGCTCGTGTACGAC
>CABEEJ010002762.1:0-17079 GCA_901482245.1 Timema douglasi
GTCTGTCAGGAGCAGACTGTGACTGTGACGTCAGAGGAGCAGTGACAAAGGAGCAGGTTGTGATTTCACAACCCATCCCTAACTCAGATTCAGTTTTGTTAGTCGTAACTAGGCTTTGATGTTGTGAGCTCCACGTGACAAGTGAATCATTTACATAAGATACATATCCTGTGGTTTATCTGCGGTTATCAATGTCGCGTGCAAAATCAGCGTCAGAATAACCAAATAAAGGGTAAGTCATCATTTTTGGTGATATTTACAAATAGTAATAAGAAATAATTGTACCAATTAAATATTTATATATATTTTTAACAGTTGACCAATGACTTTTGCTGTGTTTATTGCAAAATATACTGTCTTGGTTTACAGAATACGCAATATAAGGTCGTGAAACTAGCGTAAGAAATATGAGAGAGCCTAAAACTTATCTCTAAGGTACATTTTCAGTCATTTCGATGTCAGCGTCAATTTGACATGGTACAGTGTGTGGATCTGATGGTACACCTACACTTTTGGCGTATGCCATCTAAAATGTGTGCAATAATTGACGCGTGTACATACCTTGGTGTATAAACATCATTCTTTTCGTTCGATCACGCTCAATTTGCATACCAACATACACACTTGCATCACCAACTGTTATTTCAAATTATATCTTAAGTGTCTTTAGTAATGTCTCAATTACTTCTTTTAATTGAGCTGTAATAAACCCACCATCAACAAATAAAACCAACTGCACTTATTCACTTTTCACTCTGCCATAATATACACACTAATCAGTGCCATTTTGTTTCAAATCGAATTGTTTATTAAAAAAATCACTAAACTTGGTGTAACAACACCTAGGAGCCGGTTTCAAGCCATACAATGATTTTTGCAATTTACAAATCACATTTGATTGATTTTTAACGTTAATTACCTCTGGTAGCTCCATGTGAATAGTTTTTTGAAGTTCTCCGCACAAAAACTTGGTGCGTACATCAAACTGTACTAGCTCCAAATCTTTTTGGGTGCTTACTCACTATCAACATTTAATTATAAGTATGGCATAAATATAGTACCTAGTATCAATCAATAAATATTGAGAATTATTAATTTTAACGAGACATTGTAATTTAAATTAAAAAAATTATATAAAGGAAATTAAATATTAATTTATATACAATATATCCGTAAAATGACATTTATTTGTTTCATAAACTGTAGAACTACTCTATTTGCTCTAATTATAATATTATGTATTTTTGCCAAATGCTATCACTCTATCCAAATATAAATTAATACATATTTAAATATATAAATATTTTACATAAACTATGTTCAGTAAAATTTCAGTTAAGTAACTATGTTAAATAAATAATCCAGAAACGATATTTTATTCCTTCGCAAATAACAATAGTAAAATAATACACATTTGGTTTTTAGTTTAACGTGAAATACGAACATACATTTAAGAAAACACTCTCGAGACCAATTAACTTCTAAATTAAATGAGTTTTGACTTTTTTTTTAAATCTCAGCCTTATTTTAATCTAGTGAATCTGTAAAATGTATTTAATCTTTCGGGCAGTGGTGGACTAGGTGGACACATTGATCTCTCTAATAAAACTGTGCACGTAATTTTGTAAGAGAGAGAGAGAGAGAAAGCTCGTACCCACGTTCAAGGAAATTGTTTGCTAATTTGAATGAATATAGAATATACCCATGTATGTGATTGTTAAATGAAATAAATACATAAATAAATGTTAGGAACAGCCTTATTAAGTTCGAAACTCGCTACTTAATTCTTTAAATAAGTCGATGTAGTCTAATATTTACTATGATTTTGTAAGGTAGCCCATTTTAAAAGTCATATCTCATACCAGAAACATTCCATATAGTAGTATTTTGGTTGGATAAAAGGTTTAACAGGGGATTATATACTACCGTTATATAAGGCCGTTTTCCCTAGATAAATACCACTGAACGATTACAGTAGGATCATGGCACGAAAGAAGACCTTCCAGAACTGTATTCCTAACAAAATCAAGGTATGGTAATACTTCCTACAAGCCTATAACCTAAATTATTGTTAGAACGTAAGACTATAAATTAAGTCTATTATTCAAACTAATGTTATAAAGTCGTTAGCTACCTACCTTAATTATATTTATCAGACTTTCATTATATTTATCTTATTCTGAAACCAATATAGAAGCTAATAGCCAACTTTAAATATATTTTAGTCTTTGCACAATCTAATCAAGATTTTGTTTTATCTGCATATATTCAGAGATTCTAGTTGTATTTGTACACACTTTGTGAAACTGAATAGTATATCCTTTAATGTACCGTCAACTTAAATATTTACTTAACAAAGTATAATATATTTCACTATTTTCATACAATAATAGTTTTATCCACAAGAGACATGTTTTGACACAAGATTATTGAAATAAACCGTTACATCTGACCCTCAGAATCATGCAGACGACAAACATGAGTGTCACGCTTAGGTCCTTTGCAAAGGGTGTGTTTATGCCCATCCATTATAGTATAAGATCACTTTGTGGACATAGATACATACCTTACAAATGATTGAAGCGTAACCTTCAAGTTTGTCGTCTGCTTGATTCTTAGGGGACGTACATAATGGTTTCATTCAACGTTCTTGCGTGAAAACATGTCTCTGGTGCATAAAACGCTTACAGTTTGAAAACTTTGAAGTATCATATCAAACATATGTGATTACATATTTATATTATAGGATAGACAATTCAGTTTCACAGTTAATAGTGTACAAATGCGAGTACAATCTTATAATTAATATATTATATTAAAATAAAAATGTTACCCATGTTGTTTTGTTTATATTCCGCTAAGGCTACAATCTATTTGAAGTTTGATATTAGCTTATAAATTTGTTTAGAACAAGAGATATAATTATTACTATTATTATAGTTTGATAGCTATAATGAAATATGGTAGCTAACATTAAATTTGGTTAAACGACAAATTTTGTGAAGTAGTCTTACTTTCAAACTATCATTTAGGTTATAGGGTTTTAAGAAGTATTACTATAATCTTTTATTGGTCCTTTCTTTGTACCAGGATCTTAATGTATATTAATATGTTGGTAGGATAGATGGCTTTCTAGAAGAGAACAATGAATTCCCGACTAACCATCGTACACACTGATGTATCTAAAATTCATATAAATTAGTGAATCATTTCAAAATGCCACGTAGCTATTGAATACGTTTAAGAGAAAAAGAGTAACCCGAAAGTTTCTTTCCTGCTCATACAATGGTATGCGGGCGACCGCTAGAAAATCACCCTCAGAGGTCCATCCAGTTATATTATAAATATACATTCTTTCAGGATGCTTATATTTAATTTGTAATCATATAAAAAACTGAAGTCATCAAAACCATTTATATTTTGCAAATAAGTGTGCATTAATTCTGATATAAAAGGAAAATAAATTATAAAATAACCAAGAAATCAACAAAACTCTGCTTTTTAAAATTTTACTAAACACTGACATCTAGTTTCATTCCACTGCAGTATGCGACCAAAATTAGTATTTTATCCTATAACGTTTAATCAGTCCTTGTTATCTCTCACACCATCATAAAATAAAGGCGACTCTTGGAACTTGGAAGGAAGTGATGTCATATATAGCAGTAAAATGACATGTCTGCTATAATGGTTTCAGAGTCTTATAACTGTTTCTATAAGGAAAATGGACATTAAATTATGTTAATATATTTTATTAATTTTTATTTGTTGAAATTGAATGTATAGTGCAGTGAAATGTGTGCAGGAATTTTAGAAATAATTAATCCTGAAAGTTGTGAAATGGCTGGTCTATTTGTTCGTTTTTGTAGTCAAGTAATCTTGACATTTCTTTAATGGAAACACTTTAGGATTAATTCATTGTTCAAATGCCGATCGAAGATCTTCGGAATAGTTTAATGGCCAGACGAAATGAATATGGCTATTTACCATCAATCGGTTTGGATTCTAATGTAAGTTGAGTGAGTAGATTGACAGTCCAACCCTGGAATTCAGGACTTTTTTTATTAGCCAACACATTTAAAGAGTTTAACAAGTCTTATAATTAAGATAAATATGAAATTGTCTTATAAGTTGGACCTAAAAATTTTAGATCAATTAGGCGTAACTTAAATTTTCAATAAGTTAACAAAAGTGTGTAATTTCAGTAAAGTATCCCCTCTCACTCCCCCCTCCCCCCAATCTAGGAATTAGAGCCCCAAAGTTTGAGTACACTGTAAGTTGAATAATTTTTAAATGCTAAATATTTTTAGTATGATCAATAATAAAATAAACCAACTAATTCTATGTAATAGTCACTACAAGTTGTACTGTCATCTAATATATCGTTATCCAGTTGCTTCACATATCAATCACTATCAATAATTCATATACACATACTGTAGTTTAAGTTAATTATGTAAAAAAATAATTTTTAACTTGTAGCCGGTGACATGGCGGTCTAGGGGTAAGGTGTCATACTTTTCTGCTGGGGGCCCGAAGTTCTAACCTCGATCTCGGTACAGATTTATCTGATTGCCAAACCCTTCCGTCACCTCTGATAAGACTAGTATTAATCACAACTTGTGAATGTGTGGAATGCCAGACCTCCACCGTGGTTTGGATCTTACGTTAATTGTTTGTCCTCCATTTAATCTCAAAATCACCCTACCATTACACATAAGTGTAGGTGCACATAGCCTTAATGGGTAGTAAGACGTGGTGCTAATAATAATAACTTGTAGCCTATGTGAATTTTTTCTCAATTTCAAATTAGACCTAATTTTAAATTACAAGTTTATTCCTATTCCCTCTCAAAAATCCTGGTTGCAAACCCCCCTCCCCCCTTTTCCTCTCAAGAAAATCATGGATCTGCCTCCCTACTCCCCCACCGCGCCAGCATCAAGATCTATTATTTTAGTTGATTTATAAAACGAGAATGAGTTTTAAGTGACTGCCTCCAATTTTAATAAAGGAACAACAAAATATGTACAGTGCATCAAACCATTTATTCCTAAATGGCTTTTCACTCTTATTCCATGAGATTGTTCGTACATTTATTTTTAAAAGTCAGATAGAAATCAGCTACAAACCTTTTCACAGTCAACATTATTGGCATTACCTTAGTATATTATTAGTATAAGTTCCTGGTGTTGATATTATTTATGTAGAGGGACTGTTACAGCTCACTTGTTATTTTGCTTTTTTTACAGAAATGTACAGATTAAAATGGTTTTAGTAAGTTGTATAACTCAATAAAAATATTCCTTCTTTTCTAAATCGGACTGAAAAGATTTATTGTAAGTAAGCAAGTGTCACAAGAGCTACTGCATGATTAGCCTAAGTCCCACATTTTCAAAGATATGGGTGAATACAATTTATAGATCTAGAAATTGAATTAAATCAGTAGCGTCTATAGGCCTTATTGACTTTTAAATCTTTCCCAGATCTATTCCAAATTATTACAGTTTAAACACACAACATTATTACCATATCTTCCAACACAAGAAAAGCAGAAAACTTACGCATGTGGCAATATATAAAAATGACACCCAGACAGAAATTTGAACCCTTGTCATCTTGGGGCTTTACTTTTTTTTAGAACCATGTCTTGCCGCCAATTTGGGTTGTATACACTTATATAATAACTGTAATGGGTCAAGCATGAGGGAGGTTGAATTAGAGGCAGTGTACCAAGGGTGGTTTTTCTAAATTGTTTCCACTCACTCCACACAAATGTGGGTACACTTTAAATTCAACCTTCCTCTTTCTTATCTTGTTATCGGCATGTAAAGCTGGACGGCCTGGGATCAAATCCCTTTCGGGGTGTAATTTTTATATATTTACACACATACTCAAATCAGAAAGTCATATCTGAAAAGACAAACCTACACATACTAGGCAATAATTCTTTCAAATATGGATGCAATCGAATTGAGCAATCAATTATCAAAGTGGATCAAAAGGAAGGAGTAGGCCATGTTAGACGTAGCTAAATGTGATAGAAAAATCTGTTAAAAAGAGAAACATAGAGTTTTAAAACTAGAAGAGCATGTATGACTCAGTGTATGGATGTTGTTGAAGCGAAGGAAGTACACAAAGACAGGGAATTATGGAGGAATTTAGTGAGGATGGATTAAGTGCAGTGTGCAATCTTATTAACCAGAGATACATTTAATTCAATGTAGTAAATTACTGGAGGATCAGTTTTAGTTACACTAAAACAGAGATTGAATGGGGACCAATGGTTTATCTTCTATGTGTGCTAGGCGTTCACCGCATACCTATTCCCGGAGGAAAATAAGAACAAAATTATTACTCTGTATAGTATTTATCTACTAACATTCGGCTTGTGGACCACACACAACAAAACAAAATACGTAATTCGGTTCCCCTCTAGATGTATTATTATTATTAGCACCGCGTCTTACTACCCGTTCGGGTTATACGCACTTACGCTAATGTGTAATGGTAAGGTGACTGTGAGACGAAATGAAGGACCTACAGTTTAACGTGGAATCTGAACCACGGTGGAGGCCTGGCATTCCACACGTTCACAAGATGTCTTGTCAGAGGTGAAGGAAGGGTTTGGCAATCAAATAAATCTTTGCCGGGACCGAGGATTGAACCCCGGACGCCAGGATAGAAGTCTGACACCTTACCCCTAGACCGCCAAGTCACCCCCTCTAGATGTAGTTTGCTACCATGAGGTGTTAGAGTGGAGGGAGATTTGTTATAGCTGTTTCTGTGGTCGAATTCATGCAGCTCCCAGTTTCTCGATTATTTCCCTATATTTTAGTGGTGTATATATGTGCTTGTCTGTTTGGAATCACGTCTACTAGCAAGTTTGGTGACATGGGGTGTAAGGAGGGCGGGGGACCGGCTGTCGGGTTGTGTGCGGTTTGCTCACAGCTCTTGTCAGTTTTTAAAGTGAGAGTGGAATGGGATGTATCCCACGTGCAATGTTGGTTGCCGGGAGTGTAGAGTATTACAGCGAGAATGAGTTTCAAGCTTTGAACTAGTTAATATTTAGGAGATAATTGACATATTATACCCAAAATGCAAGTTTTGGATGACATCGGTAAAAAGAAGTTTTCTTCACTAAGTTTTAGTGAAAAACTATCAATTGTAAGTAACGGTAAACCATGTCCCAAGCTACCACTTTTAAAACGGTACATAAAACTAAGACGGAAATATACACACCATTTTTCAACCGCTCATTACAAGATGGTGGAATGGTTTATGTGTTGCAAAAAGAGGAATAAATGGTTCTGCTGGTTTAGTTTTCTATTTTCTTCAGGAGGAAGCTTATGTATTATAAATGTTTTTGGTGATCTTAACCACTCAAGTTCAGTTACGCAGAAGCATGAAAACTAAAAACCATGTTCAATGTGTTTTTTCAATTGAAAATGTTTGGCTGACAAAGAGTGGACATCATGCTTAGTGATCAGCTTGATAAAAGTATCAGCCAACATAATGAACTTTTAAAAAAGAATCGAGATATTTTTAAACGCCTGATTGATGCGGTATGCTACCTTGGTAAACAGATCTTCCTTTCCAAGAACTTGACGAATGTAATGACTCTTTCAACAGAGGCAGCTATTTAAAGTTTTTAGATGTACTTAACAATATTACCCTCTTTTGGAACATCACCTACAGATCTCTACAGTTTTTCGTGAAACCTCTCCGGCTCTGCAAAATGATCTCATTAAAGTCATCTCCGAAGTCCTCATTGATGAAATGAGTTCCATGTTTTAACTTTTGCTGCCATTCTTTTGGATGAAAGTTGTGATAAGATTTGAAAACCACAGGTGTCAACCGTCTTATTACATGTATTAGAGATGATACTATTTATGAAAGGTGTGTTGGGCTTACCAACGTTAGTGACGACATAATCTCAGAAGGTTTGTTTAAACATGTTAGCCTGTTAGATGAGTACAAATTTAAAGAGAAGTTAGCTGGGAAAACTTATGATGGGGTGTCTGTGACGGTCACTTGATTAGCTTACAAAAAAAAAAAAACTCATGGGTGCTTACCCAAATACACTCTTTACTCAGTGCTATACCCATACATTTGAACCTCGTTTTGCAACAAAGTTTGACGATTATCAAAGTCTGAAATATTTTTTTTCATTTCAAACCCTCAATGGCCTTTCTGTATTTTTTTCAAAATCGTTCAAGATAACAATAGCTCTTCAGAGAATTTATTTCTAAGAAGTTGCCAACTGTTGCACTCACCAGGTGGAACCTCACTTCCGGATTTGACTTAATTGAAGAACCTAAATACAATTTTCTTACTTCCAGTATTTTCAATATTATTTGCATATAAGTTACAGATGTTTTATACAATTTACTTCAAACTAGAAATTTTGTACTGCTGTAAGAAAATAGAAGCGATCAAGAATGAACTTCAAGGAGCAAGGAATACCACCTTTGATGAGCTTTGGTATGCAGCATCGGGAAGGAGGGGAGAGGAATTTGAATCACCTGGGAGACAAATAAACAGCGTCGTGGTTGTATAGGAAAAGATGCATGTCACCAACTGTATTTTGAAGTTATTGATAACTTTAGTGTTCACACAGAAACAAGGTTTGTGGCTGTAAAGAAACTTTTGAGTATTTACACCTTTTTTATTAGCAAAAGTATACAAGTGTAAAGCAAATTTTTCCAGATGAACTTATCAATCAATTAAAAGACGTTTATATAGGAATGTTTGACTATGTACGATTGAAGGATGAACTTGTGGTAGGCCTACTTTATTGTTTATATGTGTTATACAATAAGTCAGTTCATGAGTTACTGCAACTCTTAGTTGAAAATGATCTCAGTTCAGGCTTTAAATAAGTGTTCAAATTGGCAGAATTGATAGTGACTATTCTGGCAACTAGCTTACTGCTTTTGTTGAAAGATCGTTTTGAGCATTAAAGTGAATCCACGTTTGCCACAAAGCTACACAAGGTCAAGATCGACTCTCCAGTACTAGCCTATTGTCAGTTGAAAAGGAACTTTTGAGCAGGTTTAGAATGACTAATACCTTTTACAATGCCACAGAGAAGTTTCTGCAAAAGGAAAGAAGAATGAATCTAATCTTTGAGTGAACTCTGATAGTGGAAATATGTACTATTTAGTAACTATTTTTTCTTCCAGATCAATAACTATTGTTGTGTGGTCGAATATTGTTATTATTAAGGGTAGGGGTTAAATAAGAGGAGTACGTATTCATTTTAAGTAGCAGCGCACTTGTCTCGCATTACCACTGATTGGGATGTGTGGAATAAAATATTCTGTTCATAGTCCTATCTTTCTTCGACGTTGATCAGCAATGGAAGAAGCAGGTCTGTTAAAGATGTCTTGATGTGCACTTTTCTAACTGTACTATCTATGGGACAGGAAGAGTTTCCTTATAGGATGGAGTGTGTGTTTGATTAACACTGTCATGATTAATCAATATACAAACATAAATGGGTTTGAACTAACATATATCATCACACTATCACTTCAGTATAATGAAAGCCTGATTTGTCTTGCACATGAGAGAGATAAGGATCAAAAATAATAGAGAGAAATGATAACTAAGATGTGACCCTTAGAGACTATTTACCAGCACTGCAGAGTGAGAGAGAGAAAGAAAGTGTGAGAGTGAGAAAAAGAAAGAGTGCGTCGTAGTGCTGCGACTTGCTGGGACAAATTCTCAACAGCAGACTGGCGCTAAACACAAAGTAACAAAACGTGAGCAGGTAAGAGTAGCCTGATAAAGGGTAGCAATTTTTCCGAAATGTGCGCCAAGAATAGACACAATGGGGAAAATAACGGAGAAAAACAGTCAAGAGTAGTTATCAACAAGTAGTGTTTCTGGATGAAACCAGCAAATAAAGAGATATTCAACATACAAAGATGTTTTTTGAGGGAAATGCAGTTTCTTTCCTACCTTTATGGGAACAGTGTGAATATGTATGAATTTATAATCTCTACTAGCTATTTTTAGTACCACATCTCATTACGTGTTTAGGTTGAACGCATACGTACTAAATACGCTAATGAGTTAGGGATGAGGAAGGTTGAATTTAGAGGAAGTGTACCCACATCTGTATGATGAGAAAGTGAAAAAAAAAACACCTTCAGTACGCCCAACCTGAGTTGGAGCCCCAATCTCTCCATCATCAGCAGTCTGAGTCTTAACACGAGAATAACGCCTCAGACCGTTCAACCACGGAAGTGGGTCCCTGACAGTTTAAAAAAAAAAACACACAAAACATTAACTTATTCAGAATAAAATAATATGATAACAAATTCATATTATATTAATGACCTTAACAAATATTTTTAAAAAAAATTCTCACTAAATCATTTTTTTTTATATGGTTATCTTAATTGGTTGTTTATCTTGAGTGTGTGTTATGTTTGATTATGTTGTTGACAACTTAACTTATTACTCTCAATTTTTTTATTCTAAAGAATAAATGTAATAATAATTTTGGCTATTTTTATTATTACTATAATTCTATTCATCACTTGTTCGTAAACATATTTTGTTGACTTTAATAATTATGTATATAGTAATTCAATTTTACCCGCTTTGGTGATTGAATGGTCTAAGGCAAGGTTCGCAAACTCACGGATTGTGGGAGGGACGCGTCCCGCGGGATATATCTACCTATTTTGTCTGAAATACTTTCATGTTACTTAAAACTATCCGTTCTCTGGCCATAGAGGCACACACAAAATAATAGTTTGAATAATTAAAAACTGTTAAAACTATGATATATTTTATATACATTTTTTTTATCACCCCATCTTACTACCTATTTGGGTTATACACTATTACGTTAAGGATGAGGAAAGTTAATTTTAGAGAAAGTGTACCTGCAATTGCATAGAGAGAGAGTGAAAAACCACTAAGTACACATGACCAGGATTGAACCACAACCTCCCTATCATCATTATTCTAGTCTTGTGTGTGTGTGTGTGTGTGTAGCGCCTTGGTCTATGTGGCCACCAAACCAGGTTTTTATCACTATAAATACTTGATTGTGGGAATTTTTATTTACATATTTCGACAAATACTGCCATTGATACTTAACTAATCCACATTTAATCATATGGGAAAATATATTTTAAATAATACACAATTTGGGTGACACGCCAACATGAAAAAAAAAAATTAGATAACATTTTAACCAAGGTGACATAATTTTTTGAAGTCATTAAGATTTCGACAGCCATGTCATTCACATGTCACAATAAGCATTGTGGAGTCGACGATTAGAAATCATCTTGCATGCTATTGAAGACAAGCTATGAGTTTTATAAACATATCTTGGCTAGAAAAGAAGCAAAAACTTGTATCACTTTGAAGATTTAATAATTTTCCCTTCCTTAAAATTCAAGGATTTGAAAAATATCTAAAATGTTATTGGCGCTATTCATTACATTTCATATACTAATCAACAAGTTTTGATTTTTAAATACTTATTAAAACCTGTAAATAAGACGTGGCACACTAGACCAGCTCAAAATTCAGCAAGTCCTGGTAGGAAAAGTTGTTCCACCAGTGGTATGGACCCACATTGTTGGCACATGGATTAAATGTCAGGCTCTTCTGGTCTAGTTTGCTGATGTTGGTGAGTTCACTGTTTGAATTCCTGCTGGATGTATGGAGGGTTGGGCTTCCAAGATGTTTCCCACATTCTTTTCATTCAAATGTTGTTACATTTCTTCTAAATCATAAAGTTTCCATCCCATACCTATTAACGTGATTAAAATGTGCAAGACATTCTCATAAAACAAAAGTAAAGAATATATCCAAGCAAACATGTTATAGGCTAAAGGTGTGGAATGCAACACGTCTTGAGTTTGTGAATTTGGTTGTTCAACAAGTTTGAGTTTGAAACCACTGATCTAAAGCGTCACTTTCACATTAGATTGGACTGCCGATGACAAAAATATCACGGTTTGAAACCGTCAAGTGTACAGAGTTTTTTTCCTAAATGGTTTTCCACTCTCTGTTTCTCTCCACACAAATGCAGGTGCACTTTAAGCTATTCTCATCACCAACATATAAGCATAATAATTAGTTTATATGTGTATCGGTATAGCTCAAATGGGTAGTAAGAATGTTAGACGCTGTGACACAAACAATTCAATGAATATTTTATAAGTACATATGGCTACAGCACCGAGTTATCTTTAGTCTTTATTGTTTCTACAAAAAGGCCACAATGCTTTCTGGATTTCTTAATGCTATTAAATAAATATTTGTTTCAGGTGGATGAGCCAACCAACAAGTTGAGACTCCGGGTTGTAGCTGGCCACCAGTTGGCTAAAAAAGATATATTTGGAGCAAGGTAAGTCACTACAAAACATAGGCTACATTCATTACCCCGCAGATAACCCCCAAACGTAGGTAGATAATACGGCCCGAAACAACCGTCACATCACGGTGCAGTTTTTTTGTATCTACTCTCTTTTAAAAATCACTGGTTTTGATTGAGACTAGTAAATCCTCTATCAGTGTCTGCTTGGTCCAACACATGTGTCTCCAACTTAAAAGTTCTAGAAGGCCACAATTTAATTAACGAGTAATAGCTTTAACCTAAAAAGGTAGTATGACATGATGGTAAAAAAAAGGTCTAGTGGTGGGCTGCATCATAATCAACTTATTTTTTTTATCAAGTTATGCAATAAGAACAGATATTTAATCGGCAATAAAATAAAAAGTGGTTATTTAAACATGTTTAATTACATAATCAAATTTTCCTGCTGAAATATACTATCTTTGATATGTAAATGTAATACAGCTGATGTAATGAAGAAATTAAACAAGGACATGAGTTGTAGGTTTCATGGATTAAGTTATGCCCATTTAAGTCTAAAGTTTACATTTCTCGGATAAATTTTATTACAAGTGATTACTTTTTTGGCTACGAAAACAAACAAACAAAACAAAACCAAACCAAACCATCGAGAACTACCAAAAATTGTTTTACCTTAATTAAAAAAAAGAAAGGACTTGAAAAAATAATTACTGTTTAGAATTTAAAAAACCCAATAAACTGGTCCTGATTTAATCTAACTGTAAAATTAAAAATGATTAAAACAGCACATTCCATTTGACTTTTTGGTTCAAATATAATTGTTTACATCTAATTTCCTGGTCAAATGGTCATAAGATGTGCTTTTAAGATGTATAACTTGATCAGATAAATTTAGTAACCACATTAAATTGTTGTTTTATTTATGTCGTTTGAAGATAAGTCAACACTTATACATACAAAGATAAAATATAAACTCTGATTTTGGCTGAAAGAACAGTAGATAAAATTAAAACGTATTTATTTGTGGCCAACATTGCTAATATTTTACTTTATTTGTGATGTGGCCCAGGGAAACATGCCACATGTTGCAAAAATCATTTTCCTGTTTTTTTATTTCTACTAATAGAAAATGTAATTATGAGCATTAAAAAAATCATCTCTCTAGCTATAAAATTACTTTTTATAATATTTCAAACATCAATATCTATTTTCATCAGTTTGTGGTAAATGGCAGCCAAAGTTTAAAAGGCATGTTTTTATTTCCCATGCAATACCTTATTTAAAGTTAGATTTCTTGTATTATTAGTGTCGTGGTAATCTTGTTTACTGGTTGTAATTGTAGTTACAGTAACATTTCAAACTAACAGATGGGGCGAAATCTAGAAACCATCAATTTCGACCTGAATTTACATTTTACGCTCTGCTGAACAATTTCACCGCACAACATGTGGCATGTAATTCTGTGCTGCATCACATTTGTATTATTTTATAGGTATTGATAATATCTATCAAATGTGACAGCGGCAGATAGCATGACTTGATGTATGAATATATTAAAAATTGTTTTAGTAGCCTTAATAACTAATTTCTACTGTTTTTCCTACCAAAATCATACAATATATGTTAGCTATTCAATACATTTTTATCTTCTTATGTGTGCACGTTGTATTGTTAACAAGAGAATGGGTAATATAGCTTGGTTATGAAGTTCCGATTAAATGCAAGTTTGAAACACCATCTTTTCCGGTAAAGATTAACTAGCAAGGCTGTGTAATTGTTACACAAAATCTCCGCCTCCACCCTTTTTATACTTTTAGAATCAAGACTCCTTCAGAAATGGCTAAAGCATAATAAATGTACTGCAGTAAAATGATTCAATAAGGATATCTTCACGGTAAGCTTCTTTAGCATTGTCAATTTATACTCGAAAAAAAAATTGTCAATCAAAATTACAAATATTAGTCCTAGAAATAAAAATCTAGTATAAAATTAAAATTATATAAAATATAAGTTTTTATTTTGAAGTTATAAGCCTGTGCATTTTTGCTGACCTAAAAGTGCGTCCAAATTCGTGTCTCCAACTCCACAGAACTGCAATGAAAGATAAATCTCATATGCTTCAGCTTGGTCACTTTAAATTATATGTTTGATCGAGTATTCTTAGGGAAAAAAATCCCTTTTTTTACAGCTAGTAAAGTTACTTTACTTTCATGTATTCATACGCTAGGTCATATGATCTGCAGCTGTCACTTTTGATAAATATTATCAATAACATTAAAATAAAACTAACAAATTAGTGAAATGCTATCGACTTTGGTTGCAAAACATGTTTGTATTGTATAAAAGGCTTTACATATGAAAATAGCACTTTAGTTTAATGCTTTGAATCTGCTAAATTGTAGAAAATAGTCTTGAACATGGATTTAACAAAGGACCTTGCAACTTTATATATTTTCTTATGGACAGTGTATATATAGTCTGCTAACTCTGAAGGGTAGCAGTCTTACCTGGACAGATTACACTATGGCCCTCTCTTTATAAGCTATACCATAGTGGGATAATGAAAGGTAAGTTTGCTACCTCACAAGGTAAATAAAGGATACCTCTCACAATTTAAATAAAGATCATACAGAAAATATACATGCTCAGGTATAATTGTTCAATATTTGTTAGAAGAATGAAATATTATACTGCCAATGATGAGGAGATTGATGTTTGAATCTCACTAAGGTGTACTGAGAATGGTTTCTTCAAAATGGTTTTAACTCTCCCTCCATGCAAATGTGGGTGCACTTCCTATATAATATAACCTTCCCAATCCTTAAAACTATTAGTATAATTAGTACATGAGCATATAACCCGAATTTGTAGTAAGACAGTGTTAAAATAATTAAATTAGAATGTTGCTAAAATACTATAGGATTACATAATGTGATTCCAAATTTACTCAACACTTTATTCATAATAGCCTCTGATAAGCTTATCACTATTGATTTAATGATATAATGTTGTGAAAATGTTTCACAATTTCATTCAATATCAAGTCATTCATTATTTTAATAAAGTAATTTCGTGACTTTAGTAATATGCATTGACTTTGAAAGAAACAAATGGTCTTTGAGACAGAGCTATAGAGTTGCTTACATTTTGTTAATAGGAACATATTTATCGTAGCCATGTTTCACTTTAGGCACATTCATTTTTATATTATTTTAAAAATGTTAGTAGGCTTATGATGTTTAATTATCTGGGAAATAATAGGAAAATAACCCGCCTCGGTGGTATAGTTGGCTAACGCGCTAGTCGTGTTGAGCTCAACTGCTGAGGATGGGGAGATTGAGGTTCGAATCTCGGTCGGGTGAACTGGGGTGGTTTTTACTAAATGGTTTTTCACTCTCCCTCCACGCAAATGCGGGTTCATTTCCTCTAATTCAACCTTCCCAATTCCTAATCCATTAGCGTAATTAGTACTTAAAGCGTATAACCCAAACGGGTAGTAAGACGCGGTGCTAAATATTATTATTAATAGGAAAATAATCAGAGATTACAAACCACGTTAAGAAGTATTTATTTGATTTTCCATTGTCTTTAACGAGAAATATTGAAGAAAAACCCAACAAACATGCAAAAAAAGTTAGTCAATTTTAAAATATATTGTTTTGATTTGATTTTTTTTGTAGGCTTTAGAAAATCGATAAAGCCACTTTCACTTGATTTCAACTACCGGAAATGGGCTTATCAAATTATATATAAGATGATTGATCTACCATAATTATTATAAGTATTAAAAGCTATTTGAGTTTCACTAGTGTGTTGTAACACTAAAGATGGCCGATTTCCATTATGTTGTGTAGTTCTCTTGAAATTGAAGCAGTCTTTGCTAATATATAATAGCTTGCTTCAAATACGCAAAACATCCTCTATTTTTTACTATCTTATCTAGGTTTTTTTAATGCTGTAGCTTAATGTATTACAATCACTTACACCGCGGAACTTATCGGGTTAAACTAGGCTGTCTACTTTTTTTTTTATCACATTTGTATACTGTCACAGTTGGTTGAGATCTTCTTCTGGTTTAATATATACTAATATATTTGGGGTGATTGTAAATAACACAAGTTAAGGGGAGTATTTCTACACTTTTTATATCCTTTCTGCAGCATACATCAATATTACCTACCAATATTGACGCACGTTGTAGAAATGTGAGTAATGAAGGAACAGGATAAAAGCAGACTGCAGGCGAGGGAAATGAGATTCCTGAGAAGCAGGATCCGCGTGACAAAATTTGACGGGATGATAAGTGAGAGAGTAAGAGGATTAGTAAAGGAAGAGTCGGTTCAGGACAGGATAGAGAACACGCGACTAAGGTGGTATGGCCATGTGAGGAGAATGAACAGGAGGATGTTTGATCTGGAGGTGGGGGATAGGAGGTCCAGAGGAAGACCAAGGGGCAGATGGTTGAAGGGAGTAAGGAGGAGTGGGGAGAATTATTATTATTATTATTATTAGCACCGCGTCTTACTACCCGTTCGGGTTATACGCACTTACGCTAATGTGTAATGGTAGGGTGATTGTGAGATGAAATGGAGGACCTACAGTTTAACGTGGGATCCGAACCACGGTGGAGGCCTGGCATTCCCCACATTCACAAGATGTCTTGTCAGAGGTGAAGGAAGGGTTTGGTAATCAGATAAATATTTGCCGGGACCGAGGATTGAACCCCGGCC